>JALIZH010019465.1:0-24706 GCA_030522465.1 Rhipicephalus appendiculatus | reverse complement strand
CGTGTAAATTTTCCTTAAGTCATACGTATGAGGAGTTGACTAAAGCCACCTGTGCATTCGACGCGATGTCCCTGTTGCTTTCGACGAGTACCGGTAACTCACCTGTCCTTTTGTGCTAGTCGCCTTCATCGGCTGCAGTCGAGGAAGAGTGGGAGGCGCTGTCGGAAAGGACGGGCCAGGTTCGGTCGTCAGGAAAGACATCTGCGAAATAGGGATTAAATCGAGTTAGAGTTTATTCGACGCCAAAAACTGGTACTATAGAGCCTGAAAGCGGATGCAGTTGACGAGGCATCTGGTCATCATAGAATTTTTAGGAGCTTGCTCCTTACGCTCGCGCCTTGTCCGGCGGCGGCGGTGGTGGCCTCGGCGGCGGCGTGTACACTTCTCCGCTTAAGGCGCCAGCTTTCCGGTGATTTCAAGAATACTCACTAGATGGCGGCGCCGCTCAAGGCGACGCACACCACTCTCGGCACGTGCGCTTGCTTTCTCTTCACCGGGAGCTCACGCAGTGAAACACTCTTCGTTACCGCTCGGCCGCATCAACACCGCAGAATACCAAGGCAGCAGCGGGGCGGGCTCGCAACGCAGCAGCAGCTCGGGCGCGCCGCCCGAGCGCCGCATGTAATGTATATAACAACGTTGTCACGTCTATATATGATGGTAGGAGATGTGTACGGGGGATTCGCGGGTCACCCGATCATCTCCGAGCAAGCTCCTCTTACATCATTCACTTTGTGGATATGGCGGTGATATTTTTTCAGGAATTGTTTCTGCACACTGAAGTTGACATGTTTCCCTATCACATAAAATGAATGTTTTACGTACTGCACATGACCGCGCGAGGTGTGTAAAAATACGGTACTGATTACTTACTATGAGACCGAAAGTACTGCATGAAAAAAAAAAGTAGCAGTTTCACCACGAGGGCGAAAAAACGAATGCGGTAGCAAGAACTTGTATTATTTTTGGAACTAAGCCTAGCAGTTCAATCCGTTAGTATGCGACCTGGCCCAAGAATACTTAACCAAATGCTCAAGTAAGGAAAAGTGGCTGCTGCAGCGAGTGAGGCGACTTTCACGCTGTTCATGGCTTCAACGCAAACTTTGAGTTGAGAACGCAACACGTACTTAAGTATGAGCCATCTGATCATCCATTTAAAAAATACGGCGCGCGCGACCACGTCCGACCAAGCCCGGTTGCTAAAAGTACGTATTTCCTGCTAAAGCCATGGAGCCCCCATTACCCCCCCCCCCCCCTCTTCGAGATCCCTCCATGCGCCTTTCGAGCGAAGGAGACGGCCCGGTGTGTTTCCTCTCCGCTTGACAGGCGCTTGTCGGCTGCGCTCGCATGCATTTCAATCGCACATAAAACATACGACGAGCGGGCTTGATGTTATCGATTTGTTCTTTTTACGGAATTTTATACGGCGAAGGCGAAAATGTGCCCGGAGTGTTCATATGACTGCCATCGCAATAACGCGAAAAGCAATAACATTGGGAAACTTAGGCATGTGTCTGAAGACGCCTCAAGGAAAATGATGGCTTCTAATAACACCTCATGTAGCCTACCTAGGCGTGACGAGAATGTCCCCAAACCTTCGTGAGGTAATTCCGTCACAACTGTTTCCTTAATCCTCCAGTTCTTTTCTTCTATATGTGTATGATACTAGCGATCTTCAGCTTGTGTGTCCCTTCTTATAAAGCGTTGCTGGCTTTGTGAGACATGCGTTTTGTATTTGTGTTTACAAATATTTAAAATGTGCACTCCCCCCGCCCCCTGTATGACTCTCTTGGAGCGAATGCGGGTGCAATAAATAAAAAAAAAACAAAATTTAAACCTCGCTGTGTCTCACAAGTGTACACCGTGCCGGCATGAATCTAGGTCATCCTCACTTTTTAACAACCGCTGCACTTAAATGCTGAGACCCGTGACAATATGTACCGTGTCTGGAAGGCTTCACGGTCGACGCCACCATCACTTTTAAAGCAGACTGCTTGTGGAAGGATGACATTTTCTAAAGTGCTACATTATGCGGACTTCTCGAGGCACATTTCCACAACATATACCACTTCAAGACTGTTGCGAATGTTTTTTCCTGCAAGTTTTCGTCGACGGTCAGAGATCTTAGGCCTAAAATATCACGGCGTGCTTTGTGCTAATGAGACACCGAACAAAAATGTGAAAAAATGAGGGGCGCAATGAAGTTCGGCACGGAATACGCGGCTGTTTCAATACACATAATTTATTTTGGATATTTTTACAGATATGGACTGTATTTTTGCGAATATTTCGAGTCCGCCAACAACCGTGACGTTCATGTGGGCCGGCGGTGGGAGGAGAAGCAACAAAGGCGGAGGAGCGAAAAAACATGGACAAAGAAAGGCGTGTTCCAGAGTTCTGTCTTGCATTTAAGTCACCAATTGATCGGAAAGATTGTTTTTTTCTTCCTCCATGTGATGTCCGTGATAAAAAAAAAGTACTATTATGTGTATTCACTATGGCTACCAATACTTTTCATTCGTGCTCCCCATTCTCTTCATAATGAAAATCTTCATCGTCCCTTCGCTGGCGACAAAAGAAGCCCTAACCACATCGTCCCGCGCTGCTTCCTTCGAGGTTTTACCGTATAGGCTACCAGTAGAAGTCGGCCGATCGACTTTGCGCAACTTTCCCCCCAAGCCAAGTATCTCTTGTAGGATCTTTTCGTAACTCGAAAAGGTGCTTTTGCGCATTGCACATTTGCTCAAGAAGAAACGGCAGCGCTTGCGGCAGTTCGAATGAAGACAAAGTTCTCGCGGCACATGCTGGAGATTGTCTTTAATGTTTTTTTAGCCCGTAAAGAGAGCGTACAGTTCCATCGTCATAGCTCAAGAAAACTGCGCTATTTTGAACATGCTATTTTCAAAAATTTCTGTGTTGCCATTAGGTAATGTGAAGGCAGATTTTTTTTTTTTTTGAGAGGAACCAGGACCAGGTTGTTCAATGGCACACTGCAGCTTTGTGCACTGTGTGGGACGGAACGATTGTAACGCCTATGCAATCGGTTCTACTTGAGCATGCGCTCAGTTTCTATCTCGAGTCGGTAATAGGAAACCGCAATCAATTACATTTTAAAGGAAGCAATGGTCAGCTCAATCTTTTTTTGCAACGTGCACAAGTCTATCGTCCATCTTAAGTCAGTGATTCTCACCTTCTCCGTCATGAAGGCCGCCTTGGCAGATTCCTTCGACTGGGTGCGCGCTACGGGCACTTGCGGCTGCGGTGGCGGTTTCGGTGCAGCAGCAGCCTGAAAATCGAGAAATTGGTCTCACTCATCGGCTGCATGGTAAGCAGAGAGAGAGGAAATACATGGAAGTTAACGATCATGCCAGTAGGCGATCTGTTACCCTGCGCTAGTGTGGAAAGCTGGTACGTCAGTGGAAAAGATGGCCGAGAAAGATATAATAATAAAAAAATGGCTGCAGATCCACGAAGTGAAATGCTGCTGATGGGGCGAAGCAATGTGCATCGGATAGTCAATCGTGGCCTTCTATTTTCTTCTGGTTAACAGCCTTTTATTTTGTTCTTGTTAACCTTTTGTTCTCTCATATTCTTCGCTTGATGGGTGGTTAAATGTCGGTGTTTGTACGGTGTTGTGGCCTTTTATTTAGTTTTTTTTTTAAAACCATATGCGTGCTATGTACGCTCTGTAGACGGTATTGCGCATGGACGTTTCGCACCTGCGCTTCGGCTAGGGACTACGGCGAGCCTCGACGACATTGTGCGACCCTAAGGTGCTTCGCCCCCCAAAAAACAACGGTGAGTTGCCTTTGGGAGTTGTCTAAGCAACGCGTAAAAGTGCAGTTTTATTGTAGGTTGCGCCCTCATGTAGGATTCCACATGGAGTAAGATATACAGAAATAGGTCCTTATAGTGCAAAAAATGCAACGGTACGTCTTGCTGTAATGTAGAAGAGGCAACCAGCAAATCAAAACAGAAGCACTTGTAATACAAGACAAGTAAATTTGTCGTGCACAACTATGCAAGCATAAGCGAGGAATAAAGCACGGAAATGCTTTATGAATAAATAAATGCTGATGAATGAAGAAAGCACGGACGATAAAAAAATGTTGCTTTACTAAGGAAGAAAATGAACACAAACATTTCCTATTGCAAGTTCGAGTTCTATTCATCGCGCGTTGATGTTTTGATCACGAATTCTACCATGCATGTGTTTCGTCTGGAGCGCAAGCTTTCAGGAGCTGAAACTGTGAATGTCTTGCAGTGGTAAGTTCTCTTCGATTGGCTGACGTGTCCGTTGATATTAACGATTTTATTTTTGGGACACTGGTGTCACCGTGTCGGGCACATTTTACTGAATTTCCTATGTCAATTGCGAGATAAAATTAACAAGGCGGTCACATAACGCTGAATACGTCCGCTTTTGTGCGCTGGAGTTCACTGGGGTGCAGGTCGTTAAGTTGCTACGGATACAAAATGGCTACAGAGAAACCGAAGATGCGGCAGTGCAACAAGTATCAGTAAAATAGTCTTGCAGTATCTGGCATCTAGTCTGGGTGGCGTTGGGATTACAAAAAAATTGAAGCACTATAGGCTTTTAAGAAGCTGGACCGGTTCGTCAATCTAGTGCTGTGGCATGGATTTCAGTTAGCGCATTCTTTGTCTATTAATAATACATGCGACGGAATGCAGAGCGTTATCAGTGTAATGATCAGGAACATTGCCCCCGTTGCAAAATTTTGAGCCCCCCCGGTTCCTCAAACTTCATCATGCATGGAAAACGTGATATCACTGGCGCTTTGGCGCCTTTTATAATAAACAAGTTTTGGGGCTTAACATCCAAAAACAACGATATGATTATAAGAAAAGCCGTAGTTGAGCGCCTGCGGCTCTTTAACGTGTTTTCGAAATCTAAGCACACGAGCCGCTAACATTAGGCCTCCATGGAAATGTGGCCCACAGGCGCCGGGATTTGACCTCGTGACCTTCGGGTCAGAAGCCGAACACCATAAGCACTAGTCTACCATGGCGTGTTTAAGGCCACAGAGCGAAGAGCTACGGTATTATCTCAAGAAAGATTAAACAGCGCGAAAAAATACGGAACACACAGAAGAACGCTGAGATACCGCGCTTATTACCTTGATATATAAATACGTGGATAAAAATTTGATGACAGATTCACCACATTAAGAATGTATCGCCAACTAGCCCCGAAACCTGTTTTCTTAGTGAAAACATCCCGCACCTTTTTGTCCTCGTTTATTTCTATTTCTCTCTCTCTTTCTCTCTATGCTAACGTGTTTCGGACGGACCGAAGAAATGATAGTTACTGCTCATGGGCGTATTGGCTAAAGAAGGGTTCGGGGAGACACAATCAAAGGATATCAGACCAGGGGTATCAATGAACTTTCAGCTGTTTTAACAATGTATACACAGGGAAAGTTCCGCGTCTCACCTGTTTCATTATACCCTTGCTCTCCTGAATCATTTGTCGTCTTCTTAATTGCGCTACCACGCATACCCTATATTCATATTATCATTCTAACAATCATTTACGGTCACTGCGCATGTGATAACGCACTCGACTGACGTTTTCAACTCCAATCGCGAGCGGAAAGGCGCCTGGATTTCTCATTTCTCAACGCCCATATGCTTTTAAAGCCTTCCAGAAAATACTGGATCCATTTGAGGACCGATTTGAGCTTTTTAAAACATTTAATTGCCCTCTGCCTTATTATCACCAACTTTCACCATAAATCAGACACTGACACTTGGTTCCGTCCGTGCGTCGATTCTTTAGACAAACGCTAGAAATGCCTTGTGACGTAAGAGTAAGCCTAAAATTCTGCCTTGTCACACAGCTAATTCGACTCGTACTTCGTGTTACCTGAACGGTTTAATACGCGACAGAGGGGTGCCATTAAACACTGGCTTGCTTTTTTTGCAGACTTACTGAATAAATATTTAGAATATACCTCATGTAGAAAAAAAGATAAGCACGTGCCATAATTATCCTACGTAGAAACAAGACTGGAAAGAAAATTGAGTAATATGAAATAAGTAAGACGTAGGCAAATTATTACGTAAACCATGCAATCAATCACGGTGTCGTGAACCACATTTCTTAGGTCACGGATGAGTGTAGTTCTTTTCCGTTAAGTGAAGATTAAAGTTTTGGAAGTTAACGTTGGAAGGAATTTCGAATATGAGCATGGAATTCCAAAAAATATTGGCTAGAATAATGTAACATCACGTAACTACTTGCGTGACTAAAAATGAAGTAACATCAAAACATCTAGTGAGTAACTCAAAATCACGTAACATTTAATCACGTGACTAAAATCAAGCAACATTGCGTAGTATCTGGTCACGTGACAAATTCCCGCCAAAAACCACATAACAGCTAGTCACTTGACTAAGATCACAACATCATGTATAACAGGTAGGGGCGTCACATGTCTAGTTAAGTCTAGAAATACTTAGTACTACTAACAAAAACTTAGTATCTCTTACAAAAGCTTCACATTACTTGCTAAACTGAGCTAGTCCTGACACGTTCCGCTGATGGTTCCAGCCTTGCGCTAGTGGAAGCTACGCACTTGTATGTATCTGGATTTCGACCTGTTGCAATCACAAGCACACTTTGGGGCACTGTAAATGGTATGCAGATGTGCATATCATTGTGACTACTTTGTGATTGTACTTTGTGATGAACTGGTTTTCAAATAATTACAACTTACGACAATACTTATAGCAACTGATTTTATTTTAATAGAACTTAAATTTCTATAAGCTAACTGTAGATAACCGCGGGCGTAAGATGCATCTTACGTTGTCTATAACCATGCACGCCTGCCGCTGCGGTTTATAACGGCCTTTGCAGAAATTTATATTGGAATATTATATTACAATAATCCCGATCCCAGGTTGAGTTTTACAACAAATGCATTAAAGAAGGACGACACTTGTCTGCAACTGTGACAATATGCACCACTGTACTAAAGTTACCCTTCTTAACGTGCGCACCATTGCGTGCTAAGTTGACAATGTCGTCATGCAGTCGTAATCTGTATAAAGTGGATTCGCACCTTTTCTTTTGATTTCGTAGTCTTAGAAGGTTTCATCGAAGGACCAGGCAATGCTTCCGCAAGTGGCGCTTCTGGTGCAACCGGGGCATCTGCAGCCTGCAAGCGTACGGAGTCGCCCGTGTCAGAAATGCTACACAGAAACACATAAACTGCGCGATAGTTGGAGCAGACGCGACAACATTTCGGTAAATGTGAGTGCGATCAACTGCTGCGTCTCTTTATCAGTATAGCTGCAGTAATCGCCCTAAGAGAGCTCGCGACGGACTCTCAAAAAGCCGCTGCTGCAGTTGATGTTGTGGCTGTGCTGCGTGTCAAGTTTTTTTAAATGTCTTACTGGGACATCTGCAAGAGTTGAGAAACGATTATCTGGTGTAGACGATGGCGTATGGGAATCAGCGAGTAAGTGCAGAGTAAACGAGTTCGTAGGGATGCCTGGAACTTCTATTCTACTGGAGAAATATGAGTACACTCGTTTTGTGCCCGCTATCCTACAGATATTCATAAATAAATAAAGAGTAAAAGAAAACAAATAGACAAATAAAGTAAATTGAAGAAATCGTGTAATCACTGTGGGGAACTGATGCACATTTAAATGTTTTCATCGAAATTTAAAATTTCCAGATCAGTGAAGTCGTTAACCAACGTTTCGAGCATGATCCAAACGGTGCGAGACATAATGAGGACGAAGTATTGGCAAACCACGTTAGTAGAAATGATGATAATTGGGGACCCTTAAGCTTCGCCTTTAAGAGTTGAACGCGATAGCGATATCCCGTCCCTACTGTGTACTTCAATCACTTAGTGCATACTATGTAATGGGTAGTATGGTTTAAACCAGGAGAAATTACGCGCGGCAAATGTGGGAAATGTTTTCGAACTTGCTTGCACCCACTACGTGGTGTTAAGGGAATACGCGCAGTAAGGTGTGTGCCGTTTGTAATGGGTGGCTGGCTTTAAACTATGGAATCGTTATGATAGTCACATATTCTGGCGCCCGATGGCAATTTACGCTTGTACCTCGCAATATTCCTGGGATATTACATGTTATATTGCGACGCCTATATAAAGCACGCTTGCGTTTGCGAAGCATGGAAGTTATTTTCACTGCATTTCCAAGCAGAGGAAGTTATTTTCACAGTATATCCAAGCAGAGGCATGGCTGTGTGGTAGAACACCTGCTTGCCACGCAGACGACCCGGGTTCGATCCTCACTCGGACCCGAAAATTTTTATTATTTATTTTATTTGCATCTTTCTCGATTTTGCGGTCACGGACAAGAGGATGATTTTTCGGTCACGGACAAGATGATTTTTCGCTCACAACCAACGACGCCAACGCCGACGCCGACACCGACGCCGACGCCGGAATTTCTGCGAAACGAGCTCTTCAACACTATCGCGTTAAAATGCTCACGTGCAATATCTGGAGTTTAACGTCACAAATCCACGATACGATTATGAGGGTCGCCGTAGTGGAGAGCTCCGGAAATTTCGAACATCTGGTGTTCTTTAACGTGTACTGACATCACACAGTACACGGGCCTCTACCATTTCGCCTCCATCGAAACGCGACCGCCGTGGCCGAGATCGAACCCGCGACCTTCGGGTCAGTCATCGAGCACCCTAACCCCTAGGCGGAGAGTTTTCATTTTCCCAGAGGGGGGCGGGGACCAGATTTGCTCTTTCACATTTCTCTCTCTCTCTCTCTACCTCTCTCTCTCTCATATATATATATATATATATATATATATATATATATATATATATATATATATATATATATATATATGTGTGTGTGTGTGTGTGTGTGTGTGTGTGTGTGTGTGTGGAAGAGTGAGAGAGAGACCGACTTCCAAATTAAAGAATTTAATTTAATAGAACTTTAGTCGGGTGCCGGTGCAGTGATATCATTATGAAGATCTCAAGTGGCAGAATCCACATTTATTTTTTAATTTGCCCAAATATGCCGATCCAGCTCGTAACGCTTGGCTCAAAGAGAAAGATGTCGCACAGGCTGCTACTGAGTGGGATCTGCCCAACTACTTTATTGTCATGCTGAGACGTCCCCAGTTACCCGCCGCCAAAGAGGGGAGGCCGCTAAATCCCTTTCATCAACCTCTCGCCCACGTCGCCACTATATACCGTTACTACACTCGCTCACCCCCCCCTGGCTGCGCGTCTCAACAACTTTCTTCTCTAAAGGATCCGTGCTGGGGCCGGGAAGGAAGAGAGGTAACGAGCTTTCCTCTTCTACAAACACAGGTTATTTACTAGCAAAAAAAAATGCATACACACGCAAGTTTACGGCACACAACATAGGCTATACAAAAATAATAACAAAGGCACAACACTCGCGACCCGCAATACAGAACACATAAGGAAAATAATTACAATACCGCGACACCATAAGTAAAAGAAGATAGAGCCGTAAACTAGTTAATCCGCGCGATGTCTCAACGCGCCGCCTCCCCTTCCCGCAAAGCTCGTCTAAATAAAGGAGATGAAGTTCGTCTCACGAAACGTCCATGTTGTCGGAGGCCTCGGAGCTGGCTTCAAGTCGGGGCTCGGGGTTGTTCTCGCAGTCGCTGCTGCATGGAGCCGAATCGGTCGTCGCCGCACACTTCTTCGCGATTTCAGCGTCGCTATCATCTTCTATGTCTTCATCGTCTCGTCATCATCATCTCCTTCGTCGTCTTCCTCAGTCATCTCCATCTTAATCATCTTTCATCACCTCCCAATCATTCGCCTCATCGTCTCTCGTCGCTATCTTTCCTACTTCCCCCCTACCATTCTTCCTTCGTCTCATCGACTCTCATCGCTATCTCATTCCATCCTCTATCTCATTCCATCCTTCTACCGTCTCTGTCTCATCACACCATCATGATTCGCCTCGCACTATCATCGTTCGCATCGCACACTCCTCGTTCGCATCGCACACCATCGTTCGCATCGCACCATCATCGTTCGCGGCCCCGTGGTCCCTTTTCGTAGGACCCGACTCCACCTCTCCGTGGCACCTCCGTGGCACTTAACCAATCGCCATGGTCGACGAGACATATTTCCCTGTCGGTCAGTGTGTGTCAGCCTCGACGACTGCCCCCGCAGCCCACACCAGTGGAAAGCCCTCTCTCAAGCAAAGTAGAGCAAGCAAAAATGTATAAGCTCCAAATTTAGAGAGGGAAACGGGCGAGCTGTCCGATGACGCGTGAATTATGGGCGACCAGGAATTCCAACATTCGGACAAAGTGCGCCGTCTCTAATGGTCGACGCGCAGTGTTTCGAGCGCTGCGCTGAAAAAGAAAGCCTCTGGCCGCCCCCGTCGCCCAAGTCTCCCCGGCACCCGACGACCAGATGTCCAGGTCGCACTTCGACGCTTCCAACCCGGTGTCCCCCGCACAATTCTCCGCAGTTGCCGCTTCTTCTTCCTTGAACGCCACAGGCGGTCATCCGCGTGAAACGCGATAATGAGCCAGGGAGCCGCGGAGGCTGACGGAATGTCAGGCCCGGCCCGTCTCAGGGGCCACAGCGGAGTCGCATGAATGGGACCAACAAAAGGCGTCCCGCTGCCCCCCCGCGCCATAAAACTGAAGGGCGCGCGCGGCGCCTGGCCGCTGCTGTGGCCGTACACAAGAGAAGCCGTCACCCGATCCTGGTGTTTGCGCGGTGGGCCCGCGAGGACCGCCGACAGAATTCTTCCAGGAACTCCGCTTCGAAATGAGCATTCGTTACCACGGGGGTCTTCTTTTTGCCGAGGCTTGTGTTAAAGAAAGGGACGTAAATATCTTGAGAGGCCCGGTGTCCAGTCCGCGTTTGCGGGCACGTCACAATGCTTACTTCGTTACAACATGAACCAGACAGGACAGAGCTAATGCTAGTACAGGTAGCTTTACCTATGCCAGTGAATTCAATTTAAGATCGCCAAAATTATTTTCAGATGTTAGGAAATTCCATTTGCTACCACTACACCTTGTGCGAAGCTGGGGTTAGGAATTTTTCTGCCAAAAGTTGTGGATTAGCATTTGAGTTGCTCTTCGGTGAGCGAACTGGTAGTAAACCCTTTGCTTATAAATAAAAAAAATACGTACCATCTTTTATCGGCACTTTCATAGGCAAGCGTGTCGAAGGGTACCAATTTGTGGACAGCAAAGAAATTACACTTTTTGTATTGGCGAAGAAATTTGTGCGAAAGCATTCGCTGACTAACTGTGTCGGGGATGCTTTGTGTTCTCAGAAGCATTTTTGTTTTGTGAAAACCAGTAGCTACGCAGTTCAAGACTTCTTTTAACTAGACATAGCTTAAGCAGGCGCTTCAGTTGTTCATCAAAACAACATACTGCGCACCCTCGAATACGTTTGGGGAGCATCTTCCAATGAAAGTTTGACTTGTCACTGCCCCATGATCCAAATTTTAAAAGCCTGAAAGGAAAAAAGTCAGTTTCGCCGCAAGGGTGAAGCAATGAATGCGATAGCAACAAATTGGCATTTCACGTGAAGAACGGCAAGCAGATCGAAACTTGGAGCGCACTTCTAAGCGCAAAGGACGCACGAAACATACGCACAGGTATACACAGGACGAGCGCGAACTAACAAGTGTCACAGTTGTTACTTCACTGTGTTTGAACAGCTCGCTTCTTTCCGAAACAGGGCCTCAGCAGCGAGCGAAGTGACCTTTGTGCGCTCTGTAACCTAAACGCAGTCTTTCCGACGAAAGCACGACGTAAAACCGGTAAAACTGCCCCCATCTCCCCACCCCAAGATAAGCGCGCGCGCGCCCGCACCCGGGCAAAGGCGACTACTCCCTTCAGGCCAAAGTGCAAGTCGGGGTGTTGGGGAGCCAACGCGTCGCAACGAGTGGGGCGCCGAGCCATCTCACTTTCTTCGTGGATTGTGTATATATATATATATACATATACATATACGGAGCATGACGGAGAAAAGCAGTCGAGAGTGTCCATATAATTGCTATCGCAATAAAAGAAGACGGCAAAGATAGTCCCCACTGAAGTAGCTGCCAGACAGGACGGCCAACAGTCCGTTGTCAATGGACGGGAACCGTAGACAAGCTCTTAAAAAATATTCAGGACCGGCGCCAGGGGGGGGGGGGCTCTGCCCCCCATGAAGCCGTCCAGAGGGGGCCCGAGCCCCCCCGGCCCCCCCTGTAGTCTCCGCCTATGCCCTAACCGCTACACCACCACGGCGGACAAAAATGCTGAAGTGGAGCATCATTGTATGACGACAACCAAGCGTAGGTAATCTAAGGATAGCGTTCTAATGTAACGCTCGCCATTTCAGTGTAATTAGCAAGTATAAAGGGGAAGGAGCAATATTGCACTATTTCTAGTGAATGCACCAATTATGATATGAATCCCAAACCGACGTGGCATACCATAGGGCGAACGATCGTTTTATGCAGCATTGATTACATAACGTGCGATTAAACGTAAGCACGTGGGTGATTCCTTTGCATTTCACCCTCACTAGAATACGGATAGCGTGGACAGAGAGCCGAACCCGTGCCCTCCTGATCATCAAAGTATTTTAATTTCATACTCGATGCCTTTACACCCGGCGTACAAAAGAGGCGGTCTCCAATCGTCTTCGAACTCACCTTGGCTTCTTCTGCAGGCGCAACTCTCGACTTCTTCGGTTTCTTGACCTTCCTACTGTCCTTGGACTTCCCCGACGAGGAAGACTTTGTGGCTGCAGAGGCCACGCTGGCCTTCCGCATATCCTCGTCCATGTGGGAAGTCGCTGAACTTCACAGGTCGACGAATTGAGGTCGCGGATGCGGACAGGCGTCTAACCCAAACGAGGCACCGGCTTCTTCTGCTTTATCTTCCTCTTGGGCGCGCGCGCCTCTTGCGCAGTCCGTGTGTCGCCTGTGGCTATAACGATGATGATAAGGATCGTGGATAGGGGCCCATATCCACATCGCGAGAATGATCCTTAGGTGGGAGGTGAGACCTTTACCGAAAATAAAGTGGGCGAATATATTCATGCGTGTTCACGTGGTATTAGGGGCGAAGCTCCTTAAGGTCGAAGCTTGTACATCACTCCGCTGGTGTCCACCGACGTAGCGGTGTAGCCACGCTATTGCGATGACGATGACGCTGCCATCACGGCACAGCACATGCAAGGTAACCATTATACGCCATGACGAAGACGACGACGCTGATGACGATGAAGAATAAGCGCGTTCTAGACCACACATTCTCTTTTAGGGGCGAAGCTCCTTAAGGTCGAGCCTTGTACATCACTCCCCCCGTGCAGCCACGCTAGTACTCGCCGCTCCCACTAGTGGTGCAGCTGTGCTCTCATTTGATTTGCATGGCGCTTCGATACTGCTACTACTGCTATGAACAACGAAGACAAGGCGGTGGCGGAGCGGAGGGCTCGCAAAGCGGCTGCAGCGCGGGCTCGCCGTAAGACCCGGAGGTGAGAGCTCGCGAAGCCGAAGCAAAACGGGCTCGCCGTCAAGTCTACGCAGAGCTGAGGGCCCGCGAAGCCGAAGAGAGATGTCAGCGCCAGCAACAAGATCCAGATGCGGTGAGGGCCCGCGAAGCGTCGGCGGCGCGGGCTCGCCGTCTAGACTTGGAGGTGAGAGCTCGCGAAGCCGAAGCGAAACGGGCTCGCCGTCAAGCCGACGGCGTTTGAGAGCTTCACAGCGGCACCTGTCCAAGGGAAACATCGTCAAGTACATCGAGAAGGCGATGCTGCACTACGAAACTGAATACAAACACGACCCTTTCGTACTCGCCGGAGACTTTAACGTGGACATCATGAACGACGACTGGCTAGTCCAACACATGGTTTCCCGTTACGCTCTCCGGTGCATTTCATATGGCCACAGACGTCCCACCACTATCAGGGGATCTTGTATCGACATTGCCTTCTCGAACTTTACACTTCATCCAATTCAAGATCCCTTGGCTTTATACTTCACGGACAACAAGGCCATTATACTCAAAGGGAAACGTTAGCCTGAGCTTAGTCATATATGACTAAAATCAGCGGAACCCCCCTCCTTGTGCTCCGTAAAGTAATAAAAGAGCTCTTAGACAAAACAACATCATCTACCCATATGTGAATAATAAAACATTGTGTATACTATACTGTATCAATATGTACCTATTAAAACATTCTGTATATACTGTATATAATCACACCACCTGCGTGTTTGTCACGTCTTTGCATGATCGAGTGGGCCAAATCTATCGAGGATTCACGGTTTACCACATTTAATCTCCGGAGCTTCGCCCACTCATCATCATTCACTTCGTGGATATGGCGGGACTTTTTTTAAATTCAAAGCATTTCTTTGCGTACTGTAAGCACTTTTGCGTGTCTATCTATCCGTCTATCTATCTATCTATCTATCTATCTATCTATCTATCTATCTATCTATCTATCTAGCCGCCTACGTCTGAGTGCTCTCGTGATCGCCTCCTTAACTTGGGGTAGTCCAAAATTTGTGTGGGTGGGTAAGAGGTATTGACGAATATATCTAGCTTGTAATGACGTGAATAACGTAAAAATCCATTCTCGTGTGTCGTCAAACCCTTTCCTGCAGACACGTGTGGTACATAGCCGTATACCACAGTCCGCGGTATTCGGGTATGCGCCAGAGGTGTTTGACAATTTATATCTACCCAGGAACGGCGAGGAGAGATATTAGTAATTTAAATGCGAGAGCGTTAAGAAAAACATACGTCGGCAGCGTTGACCCGACGAATGCAAATAATAAATATCAGGGTCCCAGCAGGAATCGAACCCAAGCAATCTGCGTGGCAATCAAGTATTCTTCCACAGAGCCACGCCAGGTCTCGCAACTGCTTTGGAAAAAGAACCTATGCAGGCGTAATGTTGGTGAAACGTCAACTGTGGTTTCAGTGCTGGCTATATAACTTTATAGACATTACATATGTACTCCTATGAAGCAGGCGTCATGTCGGGTTAACGTCATTTGTATAATTAAGTGCCATCCACTGTAGTTGGTCTATGAAGCACTATCCACGGCTACCATCATCGCAAGCCCAAGTGCTACATATCAGCTTACCACTTCCGGTGTTGGTAATACACATGTTTCTGTCGCCATCTTTACGCAACTGTAAAAAAACTGGTCATATGAAACATATGCGACTGTTCAACATATGTCTGTGCGTGCAAAATTTGTACATATCTTTAGCGTCATTTCGTAATGTTTCTTTGTATAAAAAAATTACAACCCAGTCGCCTTGCCTCCGCATGCTTCGCATAGCATCGATTCCCATGGTACTTGGTATGTGCCAAAATTTTTATCTTTGAACTCAGAGGGCCGTAAGCAGCGCGTATCCTAACAGGAAATATGCTGTAGAAGTGTGAATCATTGGGCTAGTTGGTTTGACATTTCTATGATGAAGAGCATAAAAATTATCGGTGAATAACACAGCGAATAAATAGACACAGGACGGACAGGAAAAACGCTTGAGCGTCTTCCTATCAAGGAGAGATGGATGGATGGATGAAAGAACTTTATTAGGGTCCAATAGGTCGCGCTAGTGTCCCAGCCCGAAGCGGGCTGCTCCCACGTTGGGACCGAAAGACCGAGCCTTTCGGCCGCTTCGCGGGCCGGAAGATGCTCAAGCGTTTTAGATGCGAAGCAGCAATTTGACTAGCCTGTGTAACGCTGTCCCTCCGTGCGTCCGTACGAACGCGCCGCAACGCGCTCCCCCCGCCGCAGGTGTTGGAGCGGTGCCAAGCAGGTCACGCCGCAGCTGCGCGTTGACGTCACGCTCCCCTCGCAGTGCGCGCTGACGTCACTCTCTCCCTCGCCTGCCGCGCGCTCGCCGCAGCGCCCGCCCTACGCGCGCCTAACGTTGAAACATGTCTGTACGTGTCACCTCTCTCTTTCCTGCACAACGCCGCGATGAGCGCCAGCGTCAACGCCGCCGCCAGTGTAAGCGTTAGCGCCCGCTGCTTCGCATCTACACATGGTTCCCTTTAGCGGGAGATGGTGTAAATTTCTTTCCTGTCGGTCTTGTGTCTCTTTCTTTCTTTGGTTTGTTACTGATGGCCAATTTTTCCGCTCTTTGTCGTAGAAAATCCTGTACACATCATCCTATAACACATTTCTGAGTAGACCAGTGGACGTTCAATCCAGACAAGAATTGTGCATTCAGCAGAGAGTGAACCCGTTGCACAGATGGGCGCAGCACTGATTAGCGCTGTAAAAAAGTGCCGGCTTGTTTTCCGGAGATGTCTCACACCCTCTATGGGTTATTCGCTAAGAGTCGAACGAAATTAGAATATCCAATCATGTTCCTAACACAGACAAGAAAAATACTTGATTAGACATCCCAGTAAGAAAAGAAAAGGTTCAAGTACGACGAAGTGAACTTGGGAACCGCCTGAAAGGCTATTAACATTAATTACAACCAACACGCAGTCAAGCCGAGGAAAGTATAGGGTACGCTATTTGTATATAATTGTGAAGAAAGAAAACTGTACAAAAAATTGGCCGCGTATCTGCGTGCTTCGCTGCAAATGTCGTCTAGTCTTGTGCCGGCCGTACTACTATGTTTTGCCTTGCCTGAGACAGCCCCTACTTTATGTTGAATCTGCCGCAGCTGGATGGCATTGATAAAATAGAGGAGGCGCTGCGTGAGATATGGAACCCAGGGCCACTGCCAGCGACAACACCATATCGTCGGCAGAAGGCTTTTTCGTGCATAGCGTCGCAGTTCGTGCACAGCGTCGCATTTTCGGCGCAGCCTAAGAAACACTAGGTTTTTAGAATTGCGTACCTATGTATTTTTCTAATAAAAGAACACGCGACCTGACACTTACATATTAATGTTGCGCCTCAGGTATGCGTAGTATTTGCTTTTTGATCGAATATGTTCACAAGTATGAACGCAAACACCAGTTGAAGATGGCTGGGCGTTAAGCAAGTAGTTAAACTTTGGCCGGGTGGATGAATAGAGGGACAGACAGACAGACAGACAGGAAGACCAAAATTTCTGCGTTGAAGTATCCCAAGAAAGACTATCGTCTTTAAAGACATCTTGCCGCCGGCAGAAACCGAGGAGGAGGAGGATGAAAAGAAAAGCGGAAAGACAGGGAGGTTAGCCAGTTCTCAGACCGGCTGGCTACCCTGTGCAGAAACCGAGTATTCACCCTTCGGATTACGCGGCCGTTGCTCTTACGAATTGAGCTGCGGCGGCGGATCTGTACATTTTATCCTGTATATATACCGGATAACCTGTGCTTATACCGGGTATATGCCGGATAACCTGTACCGGTATACCTGTGCTTTTAAGCTGGGAGTGTTAGCGCCAATCGTAGCCATGACGGCGAGTGTGGAACACTCTTCTTTTGCTTGCTGGCGTCACGTTGCACGTCATCTTTTTACGAGCTCGCAGCTGATTAATAATCCCTCGCAAACTGCCTCAACGCGCGAAGTCTACCAGAACGAAACCCCTGCTTTGATTGAATGAACGAAGGGGAATTTCTCGTTTCAGTTTCTTTGTTAAATACAACATTAACTACAACCAACAGACAATAAAGCAAAGGAAAGTATGGTATACATTTTCTCGTATATTTAAAGGTCTCTCTTGCATCACGGCAATGACGTAAAGGAGAACACTTTTTTTACAGCGAGGCTGTCTTTGCGGATCATGTGCTGGCGTTCGCTAAAACAGGTCGCCTGACCAGGGGAAAAGGAGGAGCCTCGCGAGAGGGGAAAGGGATGGACATCACGTGACTTTTCCGCCTAAAGCCGGTCTAAGGGAAGAAGGGAGTCTATAAACAAATAAATAAGATAAAATAAATTTCCTTCGCGACGCGGGGAGTGAACGCGGGCCATCACGGTCCGAAGACAAGTTCCATAACCATATAGAACTCGTACGCAAAATGAATTTATGGAAGCACATTAATGCGAGAGGGGGAGTGGCCTCGGGGAGTACTCGCTCTCCTCCTCTCGCAGCGAATCACGCGCGTCTGTGGGAGCCATCCGACGTTCGTTCAGCAGCCGTGGTGCATCCGAGACACCGTGCGCTAGCGACGAGGACGATGCCGACGATCTTGCCGGTCGATTTGTCGGTGGCAACACGACTTTGCGAGGAGAGTCGCCCAGTGCGAGCCAGCTGGGGTGTATATAAAGTACTGAGTGAAAAATTTGCCGAATCTTAGGAGGAAAATGTAGTTCCCAGACGAAAGGAACAGCAGCTTCGCTATCCAAAAGTTTTCACGACGTAGGACTGGCAGGATTTTTGCTTCTCCATGCGAAACACACTTTTGTGTTTAGAGCAGGGGCCTCAAACACGCGGCCCGCGGACACCTTGCTAGCGGTCCGCCGTGCACGTGACGGTCTTTGTCCCATAATTTTTCTCAATAAGTTTGTTTATGAGCTTCATAGACAAGATTGGTCTCAACATAGGGGAGCGCACGGGGAAGGGGGGGTCGGGGGGCAGGGGGTTGGCGACCCCCCCCCCCCCCTAGTCACCGAAGAGGAGGGGGGAGCGCAAAGTCAGCCCCATATATTGACATAATAGGGAAGGGGGGCACTCCAACTCGGGGGGGGGGGGGGGACGCAAGTCAGCCCCATACATTGACAAAATAGGGTGGTGGGCCCCCGCCCCTTGAAGGGGAACCCTGCGCACGCCTATGGGTCTTAATCATTCTTTGCTTCAGCCACCTCATGCGGTCACCATGCTGTAAAGCACAACCGTGGAACAAAATCTCTTATAGAATCGGTGTCCACATTTCACTCAATCTGGAGATCAGTACTGATATGTCTCTCGAATCCCGACGCCAAATGCCCTTCAGAAATGACGCATATATAACATATGGGAAATGTTGGCTTCAAAATGACAACGTTAACTATCCCCCCCCGCTCCGACCGTCTTTACTGTCCCGGCCCTCGCGGGACTTAATTGCATGACCGCGGCCGGCTAGCTGATGTGAGTTTGAGACCCCTGGTTTTGGGAATACGGAGATAACTTAGAGCGCTTTTTCTCTACAATGGCAGAGCGGTATGTCATCCTGAAAATATCTTGAATACGCCTGCACCACCCGTATGCTCACATCAGTTTAAAACAAGTTGTGTTTAGAAGAAATGTTCGACGATTTAAAGCACTATGCACTCTGCTATGGGAGAGCGGCAGGCCCGTAGCCAGAAATTTTTTTTAAGGGGGGGCCCACTTGTTGAAGGCCTTGAAAAACACGTATGTTGATTATTTATTCTCGGTAAAACCCCCCTTCATCCGAATTGGTGGGGGGGCTACCCCCCCCCTCTTGGCTACGGGCCTAGAGAGCGGTAAGCTGTCCCGTTCCTGAAAAATATTGAAAGACGTTATATGGTCAGATCAGAGCATTGCATCTTCGGAGACAAGCTTGCTAAGATACCCTCCGTATGACACTTTACACATCCTTGAGAAATGTGATAACCAAATTTGTTGCTTCTTTTCGAATATTCTGTAAGAAAATTACTTGCCTTTATTTTCAATAAAGAACTTCATGAGTGTTTTGACTGGTGCATATAAGTTTTATTGGAGAATTGTAATCAAGCGAGTCAAGATAAGCGCAGACAATATACCTGTTCATCCAGCACCGCAGCAGAGGAAATTTCAAGCAGTACTTCCGTATATACGCAAACTGTCTCGCAACCTGAAGAATGTGGCCAGCAATTTTGGAGTTTGTGTGATTTTTCGGCGCCTAATTGGTTAAGTAGGGTCTGTGTGGCGCCCTCTCGCGGACACTTCAAGAAACAAACCGTGGGGCGTCGCGGCGCGCGTCTGCTGCCTCTGCCACCACCGCCACTGCTGCGTAGCACAAAGCTTGGTAGCGGCACATGCACTGATAGCCCCGTCTGACTGTTGTGTTGTGCATTTCGCTGATTTGTAATAAATACCATGGAGAAAAAAAGATTGGGGTGGCTCCGTGGAAGAACACTTGTTTGCCACGCAGAAAACGTGGGTTCGATTCTCACTCGAACGGAAGTTGCTTTTATTTATTTGCATCTACCTCGAATTTTCGCTCACGACAACGCCGAATGTTCATTCGCGATCACCCACGCCGCCGCCAACACCTAAATTTCTGCGAAACGAGCTCTTCAACGCTCTCGAGTTAAAACAGCACTATACACCTTAGTGGCGGCATTGGCCACTGACGACTGTAAGGGTTTCTATTCTTCTGGCCCGCCTAGAGTTGGATGTAGTATAAAAAAAAGGGCTACGCGCAAACAAATCGTTAACTGACATAATACTTATTTGGAAACAATAAACGCAGTGGTATTGCTTATATTTAAGCATGCCTACATGATAAGGAAACACATTGTCATTAATGGTTTCACGCTTGGCTGAAGTCGCATCTAAAAAGAGAAGACTTCTCTCGTTGTGGTGGCCAGTGAACGACGCTGAGAGCTAGGATTAGAACAAATAGAAGAATGGTTAATGCTCAAACACAGTAATGTGTTGGGTTTCCTTAAGAGACCTTAGGGCAGACAAAGCGCTGATGTGTACCTTGTCATGTGACATCATGTTGTACCTTGATTCAGTTGCGCACAGCGCTCTAGAGTTTTCGCGATCACGATCTGTGAGGTGACTGGCAATCAACAACCTCAGCATTGCTGCGCACAACTTGCTAAACCGGATATATATTGTTTACTCAATATGGTCTCATCATTCCCATTTAACAGTGGATGTGCGTTGAGTGGATGTCCGCGCAGTTAGTGCTTACTGCAAATTCATTGTTCAAGACAAGATATGAACCAAATTAGAGCGATATATTCTGAAGCAAAACTATTAGCCGGCCTAGTTGGAACGAATTCATCTTTTTGCGAGCAACAAACAAGGACGAAGAAAAGAGCACATACGGACAAGCGCAATCTAACAACTGGTTTATATTTCAAAAAAACATCTCCTCATGTAATCATCATGATCTGCGCTATCTCGTGAGAGAACACATCACTCGCGCATATAACAATCACATGTGATTACAATGCCTCTGATCAACGGGTCCACAGCAACAGAATACGTCAAATGCACATGTAGCAAACAACTTAGAAGAAAACGTCATTAAAGGAATGATGACAGGAGCGAAATCTCTTTATCTAAGAAAGCCAATGGAAGGATGGCTGATGCACTCTTTTTTTGTTTCTCTATCCAATGGGCTTCCAATATTTCTCTCGCTGTTTGATTCCTGTGTTTGAACAAAATGATAGCGCTGCTAGGCTGAGGTGTGCACCCACATTCCTGACAATGCATAGCCGAATGCGTACGCGCGCGACCTTTCCGGCTCGACAAGCGTTCCCTTAGTCTCGTTGTCCCGTGTTGGAGCATCTCCCAGTCTGCCCCACGTACGCATCGCCACATGACATAGGAATGTTATACACAACGTTTTTTCGCGCAATATACGAACTGGTTCTTACGCGGATTTCTAATGCTACATTCTTTTTTTGCTCCTTCCTCGCTTTCGAACATCTTTTTTACATTGGAACACACGTGCTATTTTGTTTTCCGCTGCAAACACCAATTGTACTCCATAATTTCCCCGCCACCTTTGTAAGTCTGTGTAAAATGCCGTGCACATACGGAATCACCGCAACCTTGGAACTTGAATAATTTTGTCTCTGATTTACAGTACAATGTTCTTCTTGTTTTAGTTTTTTCATTAGCCTAGCGCTTGAGGCCTGCATTGCGGTGAGCGGGTACCCGGCCCCTCGCAAACGATCAACCTGCTCAAGAAGCGCGGTGTTAGCAGGTATGAAGACATAATTTTTTCAGCGCTGAACGGAAACAAAAAGAGCAAGTACGACTTGCGCAAGAACAAGTCGTGGCTTACGCAAGTCATACTCTCTCTCCAGCTGAACGGAATTACAGCATCACTGAACAAGAATGTTTGGCCATCGTCTGGTCTGTACAAAAGTTTCGCCCCTATTTGTACGGCCGCGGTTTTACAGTCGTGACGGACCATCATGCGCTATGTTGGTTGTCCTCTCTGAAGAACTTGTCAGGACGCCTCAGGCCGTTGGGAGCTCCGACTGCAGGAGTATGACCAAAGTGTCACGTATACAGGTCGGGTAGGAAACACCAAGATGCCGACGCCTTGTCGCGCTGTCCACTGTCGCAAAATAACCATGACGCACCTACCTGCTGTTCGGCACCTCTCAGCCAAGCGACCACGCAGATCACCAGTCTTAGTTCGATCGAGTTCACTGCGCCTGATGACCTCCTTCAGTCCGCCGACCTCGCCCTGCTCGAACGTGCAGATACCTACTGCCGTACAATCATCGATCGGCTCACTGGCTCGTCCCGTGCTCCCAACAGCCGCTTGCGGCGACAACTCACGCGTTTCAAACTTCACGATTGAGAGCGCTACTTCGGCAAATTTACCATCATCTCGGTAACCGATGGGTCCCGGTCATCCCTCGCTCACTTCGACTACAAGTTTTAGAGGTCTTTCACGACGACCCGACGGCTGGCCACTTAGGTTTTCACAAAACCTACGATCGCATCAAGACGCTGCTTCTGGCCTGGCCTCTCCACTAGTGTTTCCAAGTACGTCGCTTCCCGTTCGTCATGCCAGCACCGGAAACGTTCGACATCCCTTCCCGCCGGCTCTTTGCAACCTCTTCCGCGCCCGTCCGCTCCCTTCGAGTTCGTGGGCATACACTTATACGGACCTCTTCCGCTCACACCCTCCGGTCACCGCTGGATTGTTACTATCGTGGACTACCTACCTCGCTACGCTGAGACGGCAGCTCTTCCTTCTGGCGCTGCCTCCGAAGTCGCCGACTTTGTCCTGCGTGTCATTATCTCGCGCCACGGTGTCCCTCGTGTTCTCCTTAGAGACCGCGGCAAGACGACGAAGTGTCTGCCTAGCAGTACGCTGTTCGAGTATCTCTTGCCTTTTTTGCGCAATAATATGTGAACCTCTGGAAGCCTACCGCTGCGTTCATCGGCAATGAACATGGACCAGTTCGGATATCTGCCAGGTCCTGCGGCGTTCGCGGCGGCCGCGTCCAGGAAGCGGACGGGCCCATTCTGCGACAGCGAGGACACTGATGCCTACACACTGACAGGCGAGGGGTCATCTGATGACGACTTCGAACTTGTAACGAGCCGAAAGGCGAAGAGGCGTAACTCCAGGGCCTCTTCATCCTTGAACACACCAAATGAAGGAGCGACGCGAAGGCCCTGAGGTCAACACCATCATTTTCGTTCCTGTTGACCCCAACGGCAACATGAAGCGCCTCAACAGGCAATCTGTTTCAGCGCTGCTCGAGGGACTGGTGCCAGATGAAATCATCGACATCCGAGTGAACCCGCGTAAGAACGTCATGGCGATTGATGTTTCGAATGCAACCGCACTGAACACACTACGAAACGTCAAAGTGCTGGATGGAATTAACGTCCGCTCCTACATCCCAGTGGGCTCCGACGTCGTCACCGGTGTCATCTACGCCGTTGACGCTGCGATTCCCAGCTCCGACTTGTGCGGCCTGGTCAAACCAGCTAATGAAGCCAGCGTCATTGCCAAGGTTGCTCGTTTGGGTACCTCACGCTGCTTGAAAATAGATTTTAAAGGCAACTGTCTACCTTCGTACGTAAAGGTGGGCCACTTTCGTCACCCTGTAAGACCTTTTGTGCCGAAGTCATTGCAATGTCACAACTGCATGAAGCTCGGTCACGTGGGAGAAGCGTATGCGAAGACAAGCGAGTATGTTCTCGCTGCGCTGAAACCCATTCCGCGGACAGTTGTAAAGCCAATGTTCTCAAGTGTTCAAATTGTAATGGACCCCACGAAGCTTCCTCAAAAGTTTGCCCAAAAAATGAAAAGAGAGACAGCCGTATTGAGACAAATGGCGAGAGATCATACATCGCATCGCGAGGCCGCCGCAACCGTCAGAAAGCGGCGCCGTCGACGCCGAAGTTCATCAGAGAAAACCAATGCCTCTGCATCCGCAGCGCGCATTCGACGACCTCCTTCACCTCCTCCTTTGCCACCCGGACTCTGCACGGCTGGTATGAACCAGAATGAAATTAAAGGCATGGTTGCTGTGGATTCCACTTGGCCTACATTTACGAAGCCACAGCCACGCGGATCGGCCGGTACGAACCAGAACACCGTGGAAGGCATGGACACAACTGATACAGCTTGGCCTCCATTGCCGAAGTCGCCGCGACGTGCAGATTCACTGTGCACACCGGCAAGAGTGAACCCTGAATCTACGACTGACAAGTTGCCAGAAGAAGACAAGTCAATCCTCATAGTGCTTCGATCCCTGTTAGGCACACTTCGCGTGTTCGTCGGCAGGCTCAAGTCACCATACGCCGAGTCCGTACAACAGGTACTGGATGTTCTATGTCCAGTGCTTGAAAGCCTTCAGTAGTCACTATGACTGGACAGCTTACAGAGGAACGTGATACGCCTGAAATACTGCGTCCACTACTATCGAACGCAGCCAGAAGTTGCCAGAAGAAGACAAGTCAATCCTCATAGTGCTTCGATCCCCGTTAGGCACACTTCGCGTGTTCGTCGGCAGGCGTCCACTACTATCGAACGCAGCAGTGGAGTTTAAGCTCACGTGTACTTTTTTGTATGTTCCCTTCTTTCTATTTCTCTATCTTTTCATCCCTT
>JALIZH010019464.1:0-18014 GCA_030522465.1 Rhipicephalus appendiculatus | reverse complement strand
ATCTTTTGAATGTCTGAGCCGCATTTGTCACCCTAAAGGGCATGCAAATTGGGGCTACTACCTCCAAAGGATGCCTCTTGCCACACACTGAGAGACAGTTCTATAAAAAATGGTTCAAAGCTGCATCGCCGGGCTTTACACTACCCTCCCTATCTAAGCACAGCTTGCTGTCAATGCAGTCTTTGTAACTTATGAGAAATCATTCCTTCAAAGCAGCAGATCAATGTCTTTCTCATAGAAAGAGTGCCATGAAGAAGTCGTAGAGCATCCACTGACTGCATGCTCCGATGGCCTGCTGGCAATGCATTTTACAAAGTGCCCGAGCTACTTCTCTGTGCAAGTATACCTTGCTCCTCTTGGGCCATAGCCCAGTGATCAGACCTTGATGGCGAGGTGTTTCATGCATTTGGCACTATAGTCGTTGCCTGCATTGTTTCATCCATGGTGCTAGCAGCAGCGCTGTCACCAGTGGTATTTTGGGGGGAGAGGGGACCACATGCCTATACTCGGGGACAACTTTCTGTGGCAATGAAGGGAAGGCTATAGAGCCAAAGTGGGCGTGTGCCACCGCTGAAGAATATAATCCCACAAATGCGTCCGTGTTTTCCGCGTGAAAATCATAAAAAACAACATTACTTTATTTTCTACGGGATGCTGTTTATGAAGAGACGCTGCACGCACCAAGGAGATATTCGTATTTGTTTTACTTTATGCAGTGTCATTTTGCGTTTTTGCCCGTCTGAAAACGTCGCACGTTTTACGTGCACCTCAGAGTCAAAATGGCGTCTTCGTCTTTAGGTGAGCGCTCGTCGCCCTCCAGCTATTCCGACGACTCGCCGAAGGAGCTTGTGTCGAATTTCACTCACGAATCGCTGTCTCAGCAGACGTAGCAAATTGTATGGAACGTTGTTATTCGAACGCGGCCGTCATTTGAAACGCGAACCGCACTGGACTACTCGGCGGAGGAGTACATATGTGCAGTAGCTCCGCCCCCGTAGCTTTCCCTTCATTGCCACAGAAAGTTGTCCCCGAGTATAGTACAAAACTTGAAATGACCCTGGTTGGCAGTGGAGAACCTTTGTAATGACCATTCCACAGGCTAGTCATGAGGCATATGAACGTTGGTACTTGTATAATGCTTTGCTGAATTGGAAGCTTGTTTAAAGAAATAACAGGTGTGAGTCTTACATTTCACAGCTCTGAATCTGTACATCTTCACATTTGTCAAAACTGATATTTCAGGCTTCTGGATTTATACATGTCCACATCTCGTAGAGACATATAAAGTGGTAAGCAAGTAATTGTCAAGCTTCTTACTTACATAACTGTAAACATGCTAAATTTACACTAAGGAATAAGCTACCTTTTATCCTCAATGCCAAAAGACCTAAGAAACTGGGTGTGTCATGCTGTCTGTGTCATCATAGGTGTTATCTTGGGTATTTTCATAGCATTAAAAAAATTTAGCAGAAATGTGTGCAGCGGAATAAAGTCTGTGGCCTCCACATTCCCCAAGCAGCTTCCTCTGGCAAGTATTTTTACATTTTCAAGGGCACTTGTGGCAGCCTCAGTTGGTCTACTCTTGTTCAGAATGCTTCTGCAAAAGCACGAATTATATTGCTTTCTTATTTTTAGAACAGCTTATAAATCTTTGAGCCAGTTTTAACATTTCCCCTGATTTTCGTATTATGCACTTGTGGTGGAGCACCAAGATAATAGGCTGATGAGGTCTGTAGGCATTTGACACAACTTGTGCAAGAAAAGAGCTTCCAAAGCTTCTCAGAATATACACATCGCTGGCATTAATCGATATTTTCCAGGTTCCCTGTGAAGGCTTTGTGCAAGAATTTCACGAATATACTTGCCTTTGCAGCATTTTCTGTCTGGCATATGCGGTGTTGCAAAAGGTAGTTTGCTATTCGCTGGATTCAATTTTGTATGTTTCTAAAGTGTTTATTATTGAATTCTGAAGTCTGATTTGGCCTTGTAATTCTTGCACAGATCATGCAGTCATATGCAAGGAAGTTCATTTGAACAGGCATATGCATACAGGACTGGCTATCGATTATATAAGGTAGGATGACGAAGGGTGCAAGTAATGATCCCTGTGATACTTCAGGTGGCATTTCACCTGCAAGGCATTGGGCTTAAGCGACGCAAATGAAGCAAGGTGTCTGTGTATTTACAAGATTGTTTGGCGACTTCCATGTCCTGCACTCCTATTTTTGCTTCAATTTCATGTGACGACTATGGGGCATTTGTGGCCAGGGAGGTTGTTTATACTTGCCTTCATGTTTGCGCGACGGCTTGTTGCTTAAGGGTGGGTTGCGGAAAGAAAAAAAAGCATGTCGAGGTGCCTCGTCACATTCGCAGCAAAAAAATGGTTGGCGGATGATGGCGAGAATATTATTATGGCATTCGCATATAACATTGCACGTGCCCTCAAAGCTTCACCGCATTGCACACACGTACTGCGGTGAAATGGGGAAAAAAAAACGGCAGGAGCACGGCTCCTTTTCTGCAGGGCACACAAAAATTTCGTTTTTCTTTGAACTTTATTTTGCTAATAGGCGATATCCTGGCGGCAGCGTTCTTTGCTCTTAATTATGGCGTATCATTTTGTCTATATAATCAAAAAATACACGAACCGCCGAAAGCTTCGCGTGTTTTAAGGAGCACTGTTTGGAAGGTCTTCATATTGCACCGCATGTCCAAATTCACAGTGCGTCGCTTAAAATAATTCTAAGCCAGTGCTGGGCGATCAGCTGAAGCTAATTAATGCTGAAGTGATGACCGCGACGTTGGTAATGACATTCTTCGAAACCTGCTTTTGCAGCAGCCACAAGGCTTGCACAAATTCGTCATCCCGTCGTTTTGTTTATACTGCATATGGCTTTGCCAACATCTATACTACTTACGTCGTTGCCAACAGATCAACACAACTTTCGGCAGAGGAGCACATCGTCAGGCGCGCGCACTAACGTTGCTTGAAACACCAACAGTTTCGCGCGTATGCGATCCATCGTAGAGGGCTTTCCTTGACCACATCGTCCCAGTGCCCACTTTTCCTCTGCTTCGCCACGTCTGCAGTATCGCTGCAGGCGCCGCCTTGTTTACTGACTCGCAAGAAATCCGTCATCCCGCCGTCGCGTTGTTTTTCGCTGCAGGCTGTGTCCGCTTCAATGCGTCCTGAACGGCGTCTGAACGGGACGGCTTTCGGCAGCGAAACGTGTGCGCGCAGCGTCTAGCGAAGCACCTCTCGACACGAGTATCCGATTCATTGTAGGGCGTTTGCTATGGTCGCGTCGTCCCAGCACTTGTGTGTGCGCAGCATGCAGGCTGCAGGCGCCTTCGCGATGTTTCTTCTGATACGAAAATACGGGGACTGGCAGCCGCCCGACACAATCAGGCCGACCATAATGCATAGCCCCAGAGAGCGCCGTGGCGCGGTGCATTGTGGGGGGGGATTATCCGCTCGCCTTTGTAAATGCGCGGCCGGGCGTCGCAAGGAAGAACGGCGGCGGAGCAAGTCCGGGGAAACTCATGTTGGGGCGGGAACGGACTGCGCGCAGCTGCCTGGGGTACGTTTACGACGTCCTCGTCGCCAATGTAATATCTGAGGAAGGGAGTCAGATTCCAGCCGTCACGATGTATGGAACAAGAATTGTTTTATTGACTATGTACGTGGTTTACTTAGCAATGCATAAATGCGCCCCATGGGCAGTGGCGTAGCCAAGGGGGGGGGGGGTTGGGGGGTTCAAACCCCCCCGAAATTTTTCAGTTTTGCTTGCATATATATGCACGCACACATACAAACGCACGCACGAACATACATAAAGTATGGTTGAACCCCCCCCCCCCCCCCCCCCGAAAAAAATGCCCCCACCTCCCCGAAGGGAATCGTGAGGAAATGCGAATGCATTTCGCGCGCGCTTCACTCCATTTATATATGGTGGTTGTGGTTCGAAGAAGCGAAAGGCGCCTAATTTCTGCAGCCCGGTCGGGAGCACGGCGCAGCGCCCGTTTTTTTTTTGTTGTTGTTGTTGTTTTTCCTTTTTTTATTTTTTAATTTATTTTTTTTATTTTTTTTATTTTTCTTTTTCTTTTTTTTATTTTTTTTGTTAATTTTTTTTTTCATATATAGCTCCGCCGAGATCCCGCGATGCGAGCGCCCTCACGCACTTGAAATGCATTCGCATTTAAAACTGGGGATGCGTAAAGCACGCAGCGATGGAGCGGTGTTTCCTACTGGAACATGCCAATCGCTGCTAATGTGCAATGAGAGACAGAAGACTCCGACTGGACACAGAGACTCGCAGTCCGCTTTTAGTTAACGCGCACGCTGCGAATTTTTATTGTTCAACAACGCACTGGAGAAATCTCCCACCGGCACCACCTTGGAGGTCAAGATCCATTGCCATATATACGGGGTGGCCAGTGAACGGTTGTGCAGCGCGAGCAGTCGGTTTTTTCAACCAAGAAACTCGCTAGCAGACGCTGCCTGTGTCGGCGTCGCGAGGAGAGAGGGGTAGCGTAGGAGAGGAGAGAGAGGGGGGCGCGCATGCGCAGTGGGAGTGTGGACGCCGCGGGTAGGGACGCCTAGAGGAGAGAGGGGGGGAGCGTAGCAGGGGAGAGAGGAGGGGAGGCGCATGCGCAGTGAGGGTGTGGTTGCCGCGGGGAGGGATGCCTAGAGGAGAGAGAGGGAGAGAGGAGGTTTTTATTTTTTAAAGGGTTTGCGCATGCGCAGTAAGGGTGGTCACGCCGCCCGCCACCACCACCGGATTAAGCTTCGCCATAAGATGCTTCACATCTAACACCTGCCGGCGCTTACCTCCTCAACCTATCCTCCTTCTCCGCGGACAACGCTGGACAACGCCGGATGCCTGACATAGCCCGACTATGAAATGCATTCGCATTTAAAAAATTTCTGGCTACGCTACTGCCCATGGGGATGCAAGAACAGAAGCGCAACCGAAACTGAATACAACACTCATACTATAAATACGCGTCCGCGTGCAGTGTGGGACTTAAGGCGTACGTGCGACCACGCGCGACGCGATTAAGCTACGCCGGCGAAAAGTGGAGAACTTATAGTCGGGCGACACGGCGTAGCCGGCGCGCCCGGCGACATTCGGCGAGCTCCGCCCGGCCGGCGCAGAGATAGAGCATGTTCCTATTTCCACGCGCTCCGCGCGCCCAAGCGAGACCACAATGCATTGCGCGCTGCCGCGCCGCTGGGCAGAAGTGCAAAATGGCGGCGTGCGGTGAGAGTCCAGAAAGTTCGGTCGCGGTCTTGTCAACGCCCGGGAATGATCACAGCATGCCCACAGCCGAGGATGCGGTGATTGAGTGCCTGCTGGAGGGGATAAGGAGTCATCCTTGCGTTTACGACGTCAAGCGCTTGGATTACCGCGACACGGAAAGAAAAAATAACGCCTGGGAAGCCATACGGAAGCAGTGCGGTCTCGCCACTGGTAAGCAGCATTTCGCGCCCAATTTTAGTCGATGTGGATAATTGTCCCGGTAGAACTGGTCAGACTTTGTCACGTCGTTCTTTCTTTCTGAATCGCAGTTGACCAATGCCTCAAACTATGGAAAAAACTACGTGATAGATTCAACAGAGAGAGGAAGTTGATAGAGCAGTCGAAAAGGAGCGGGGCTGGCTACATCGCGAAGCGCAGCTGGGAGTTCCTGTCTGCCATGGAATTTTACAAGGACTGTGGACGCATGCGACCGTGAGTTTTCTGTCTTTTAGTTAATAATTGAGTGCTTTTGATGATTGTCGGGTGGTTGTATTGTTTCATGTGGAGGCCATGTGCGCTGTGGTACGGTTTAATAATCCGCTATAAGCTAGCATTTTTATAACAATAAAATCGTTACTTCGGGGAGCTATGTTGATGTAGGACTGCTAAAACTGCGATTATTTTCTATGCTGCGTACGCGCCGATAACGTTGCTAATTCGTATCATTCTGCTTCTATAGAAGCAAACATATTGTAAGAAAGAGTGCTCGAGTTGCACAATTATGAGTTGCGAGCTGCTTGTTAGACGTGATTAACCACACAACAGCCGTGGCAACTGCTCATAGCAACAGCTAGTACTCCGGTGAGTCAACAGTGTGTCATAGTGCAGGCCCTTTCAGTGTTTTGCAGTGCTTTTGACACAATTCTCCCCCCCCCCCCTCCACCCCTTGTTGGCCTAATGGACACTGCCCAATGCACTCTTGCTGCCGCGCCTCGGAACACTCGGGTGCCGTAATTTGTTGGTGTTTCCGTTTTGCTATGACCTTTCCTAATTTCCCAACGCATCTCCACGAGTTCTCGTCTTCTTCAAGGCTTCTACGGGCGTGTTGCTCCACTCATATTTAACTCGTCGCCCGATTTTTTTCCCCAGGACCGTATCCAACGTGTGTTCTTCGCAAGAAGTGGCAAGCCAGGACATCACGGTTGAGGAGCTAGTGAGCGGCATGTGCGGCACTGGCACCGTATCACCGTTGTCGCCTGCGGACGACGTGGAGGAGGAAATTGGTCAACCAGACCAGCGCTGCAACGGCCAGGCTGCGCTACAAATTGATGAGCCTACTGCAGTCAAGCCATCCATCTCACAGAAAAAACGTAAAAAAAACTCAGAATTTTGATGAACTCCTTAACCACCTTCAAAAAACAACGACAGAAAATGAGTCTTTTGGCATCTCTATTGGGTGCACAGTAGACAGGTTTCCCAGGCCAGTAGCAGCCAAGTGTAAAGCACGCTTAATGGAGGTAATTTCAGAATTTGACATTTGATGAAATGCTATCCCTATTGAAAATTTGCCCAATGGTGGGCATGATGGGACCCACCACCCACCATCTTGGTGGATTATGGTAATGGGTAATGGTGGACAGACGGTGGGTAGATGGTGGGTGGTGGACGGACGGTGGGTGATGGACAGACGATGGGTGGATGGTGGACGAATGGTGGATGGTGGGAGTAATGGACAGATGACGGGTGGATGGTGGACGATGGGCAAATGGTGGGAGTAATGGACAGATGATGGGTGGACGGTGGGTGTATGCCGAGGGACGGGCAGACGGGTAGATGGTTGGTGTTGGACACCCGAGTCAAGGCTGAACTCTGAGTTAATTGAAAAAATAGACATTGCACTTCGCAGCATGATTATAGACTACCTTCTACCACTGATCTTAACAAGCTTGTCTGTGTCTTCACGTGGCCAAGGATGCAGCCACATATGTTGATGCAGCACGGAATCAATGAATGTATGTTGCACGAAAGATTTGTGTTTATTTGTTCTCCGTGCTGTGATGCCTAACACATATACCCTGCGGGCTAGCTTCCTAAAGTAACTTCTTAGGAGCTTGCAGAAGGCAGCAAGGCAGTTTCCTTGAGGTGGCGCAGCCGGGCTGGGGTGTGCCTTGAAGTACTTTTCCAGGCATGCTACAACAGAATGAAACAAAAACAAATAAACTGATTTTGCTGCAATATGGAGCAATAGCATCAATGAAACCAGCTGCAATCACTTCAACCAAAAGCTTAAAGTTGCCTTGACACCAAAATTGAAACATGAAGATGTTTGCGTTGTTTGATTGACCTGATTATGGGGACTTCTGACTGATTTTTAGTACCAGACGTTAGCTAAAATATTTTAATTTGGTTTTAAAGTAAGCGTGAGTGCTCATCTGAGTTGGCAGCACCTCGTGACGTCACCACTGGTATGGTTATTCCGAGCCCCATGTGATGTTCCACGAGTAAAGAGAGTATTGTCGACGTCAAAGGTTTGTGGGGCTTGCACAAAAATTGAAGGACATTGTGAATTCCAAAGTGTGTTCGGCGAACGCCTGTACCCATTGAAATGGGGTCGGTTAGAATAGAATGCGATGTGGCCGTCTCCCTTCTTGCATGATTGGACACGCTGAGTACAGCAATGCTACGCAAGCAAAGCGCGAGCGCTGTAGAGTCCGACGCGAGGTACAATCGGCATTCGTTGGCACGCCCCGGCAGCCACCATTAGTTGAAGCGAAAGATAACGCAGCAAACATAATCAGAATAGCTTAATTGTGGCGTCCCAGACGCTTCTTTCAGCGTGTATGAGCCCTACTCTTCTTCGCTAGGTGTGGCACAAACTGTTAGCATGAGCTCAGCTCGTTTTCGGTTGGGAAAGGGTTAAAGGGATCCGAAAGAGATAAAGCTATTTCGGTAATTTAGTGCAATAAAGCTTCAGAATACCAAAGACACCACTCTGAATGTGAGAAGATGCGCGGTAGGCGATTCATGAAAGACAGTACACATGCAGACATGAACACAAGAGGGAAGTCTGGACAACACAAATGCCTACTAAACGACTAGCCGAATAAGGTTAGTCAGGATTTGTGTTGTCTTGACTTCTCTCTTGAGTCCGTGTTTGCATGCCTACCGTTTTTTTTCATGAATCTCTATCAACTAGCTCAGCTTCCTGGCATTCGTAAGCGAGATAATGTAGGAAAAGCAGATACACGAGGCGACACCTCGTAGAAATCCCCACGCCAGCTCTGCATGACAGCGCAGATTTTGCCAGCAACCGCCAGTCCATATTGTTTACATTGTGTTCCTACAGAGCAGGTTTTAGAAAATTTTGGCAAGCAAATGTGGCAAATATATGCAAGACCACGTAATATTTGTGACGTCACCCTAACGCACATGTGCTGAAAATCATCATGAAACTTAACAAGTGAAATATTTTCATGTTCTCTACCATAGTTCACATATGAAGTTTACGCAAAATTAATTACATTAGAGCTCTTCAAGAATTTAAAAATAATTTATTTGCCTAGACTGACCTAAGGTTTCATTTTAGTGTCCTTGAAAACCAAAACAAAACAATCTAACTCTTGCCTAACTCACATGCAGGTATGACGGCATCAAATGTAATTCAAGGGTGCAACAGCCGAAATAAATAATCTTTGGAGCAGCAAAATATTACTTTTGTAGCACGAAAATCCAAATTTTGAGCAGGTTACAGGAAAAAAACATTCATTTTTTAACGTAGAGTACTGGGCAAGTTTCTACAGATTCATGTCGAAGCGTAGCGCGAGGAGAACAGGAGACAGTAAAGAACACACAGGGCAGGCGCAAAATCCCGAATTTGGAGCAGTATAACAGAGAAGGCTAACATTTAGAAAATAAAATAAAACTATGTACAAAACAATCAATGACACCAAATTCGTGCACAGTGAACATGGACGCTGCTATTTCAATAAAAGCAGTATTTTGAACCACCCCACTGTGCAAACAATGGCGAAGTCCACATTAGCACTTGGGTCGCCTGTAGAATCCTTTGACAGACTGTGAAAATTCAAATGTGGATCTGCCAAGCTGGCGACCTTGAAATTCGGGAGGTTCGCAAAGCAGTAACAAGTGGGGATGGCGCAAAAAAAACTGCCCTACGGTTTTGTTTCTTGTTTCTTAAAGGGACACTAAAGCAAAACAATGAAGTGGTTTAGATTGACAAACTGCACTCTGAGAACTCTAATGCCATATGTTTCACTATCATAAGTTCATTATTAGCAGAGAAAATTAAGGTTGAAGTTTTATTTTTAAATTTGGCGCCTATATAAGCGCGCGGACGTCAGAAATTCCAAATGTATTTTTCGTATTTTCGCGACACTGGCTCGATGATATTTTCTGAAACTTCGTATGCTAGGTCTATGGCACCCACATATGGCAATGCACCTCATTTTTATCGATTAGAATCTACGTAGGACTCAGTAGACGCCTTCAAAATATATGACGTCACAGTGTTTGGTGCGGGAATCTCAAGGTGGCATCTCCACCCGCATTTTCTTTTCGCGTGTTTTCTCGCTTACCAAGCGTCGTGTCGCGGTAAGAGTGGTGTTTTTGGGATCGTGAAATTGTACTTAACTAATACGCGAAAAATCGTTTTGCCCTTTAGTGTCCCTTTAAATCTGCAGAAATCTCCGAATGATTGCCACTAATTTTTTTCCCGTCAGCGATCATACTATATAATACTCACAATTATGCGGTGTATACATGGATTAGTAACTGAGGAACAAAATGTGCTGTGTCCCGTGACTAGTGCTAACAGCCCCTTTTAAATCTTACTACGCTTCGCCGTAGCGCACCGGTGTACTGCGGCAATGGTAGCTTAAACAGCATTCTGCACGGGATAGAACAAGGTCAAGGAATTTTGGAACCGCTACCCCCTCCCCCTCTTTTTTTTTTACGGTGCGGTTAGGCTTAGGGCACAACTTCGCGGTTCGCTTGCAAGGCGCGTTCGACCAGATAAAGTAACAACGGCGCGCGTCCGTTGGTCCGGCGATGGCACCGGATATCTATCGGCGGTACGATGCAACTTCAAGAGAGAAAAATGCTTTATGTGTCGTTGCTATGGCAACCGACGTGGTCGGCGGCAACGCCGGCGTTCGCAGTATGTGAAGTTTGTTCGCCCGCGCAAAACACGGAATCTGCTTCCAGCTTTAGTTCCTAACATGCCATAGTCGCGTTTGCGACTAGAAAATTCATATTTCTGCACTAGAGAAGTTCATACTATGGTATAGATTCACCATGGCGCCACAGATTGGTACCAGGCAGACGGCAATAGGAGGAATGTATTTGTTTTGTGTTCCACTTGGCCCTCCTGACAGCAATCATATGGCTTTGAAGATGTGTGCACAAAAGATGAACAAGCACTGTTTGCCTCATGAGGCATTACTTCTCTATGTGCATATCTGCAAGAAAAGAATTTATGGCACATGTATCTCTGTGCAGGCATGAGGTCTCACCGAAGTACTATGAGTACTGCAACTATAGGACAGAATGTTCACAGCCATATGTAACGTTCAATCAAATCAACAAAAGCAAGGAGTGACTGCAAGCCCGTGTGGTTCTCAATGAGAAAGAAAATGCTACGAGGGTCGATAGAGTGTATAATTGTGCTTCTTGTATTGCCTGAAAGTGCTGCAGCATTCTAAAAAAAAAGAGAGCACCGTGAGAGCACCACCTTACTTTCAATACATAGGACCGCTTCAAAAAGGTGCTGCAAGGAAGTTTCACATGTTGAAATGAGAACAGCATAAAAGAATGCAATATTGCACAAAACATCACAAGCCATGGTGTAATTGGCATAGCTGGAAGGGGGGATTTCGAATGCCCTCAAAATTTTGAAGCGCTGTAGTGTATATAAACACATACACATACAAATGCATGCACAAACACAAACATATGTAAAGTAAGGCTGGCCCACAACCACTAAAAAAAATTCTGGCTATGCCCCTGCATGGTGTGTATGTGTCTGTCATTCTGTGCTACCTTCACTACGACCCTGCAGCAATAACATACAAATCTTTGCTACACCAGGGTCTATTTCCCTGAATCAATGCAAGGATTGAGGGCAGTGCCATTACTAAACATGCACAAGAAAACTGGAATAATGCCTGTTACACATGGATATATGAACAACACAGCACTGTAACTGGTTTCTAGGCTTGATAAGTTCTGGTGCCTAAGATAGAATGCTTTTATAGATTAAGCTTAACTTGGAAATCAAACGACGCACTTTAGTAGCTTTAGAACTTAATGCATTTGAATTCTATGCACCAAGGAGATTCCTACACTACATCAGCACTCCTATATGTTCCTTTGCTCATGTGTAGCAGATGAAACTTACTGAACCTCGCCACATGTGAGCAGGCACACGTAAATTGCAAAAGCTTACTCTGTGGCAACAATAATTTCAAAATTGTTTACGACAGAGCCTTGGCCTACCTGCATTTGGTCATTACTCAGGTTCACATCAGCATTGGCTGCATGCGGTCATCACCAGCTTCACCAGGACAGGAGCAGGCTGCAACAGTTTCTTTGTTAAAGTATTGCCAAAGATTCGATCTGGTTTGTTGCCAATAAAGTCTGGTAGGACAGGCTTTGAGAGAAAGTAGTGTAATAAGGCTGTTTCCAGTCAACTTAAAGCTTAGGTGAAGCAGGCGTCGTCTCACACAAACCTTATATGGAATATTAAATGGCTCAGAGAAATACAGGTATATTTTGAACTTGCTTGACCAAGGCGCTAACACATTATGCACTGATTAACTTATATGTTAGAAAATAACAGCAGGAAGATTAAATTATTTCACTAATAACACAAAACATCCCCATTAGCCGCATGCAATAGCGTGCCTTCGACAATTACTAAGAAAATGTTAATAAATGTTATCTGTAACTTTTGAAGCCTCATGGTTCATGTGATTATTGCTCAATACACTTTCACATGGATTCTATTGATTGAATGTTGACAGCATGTACATTGATGAAAATTGCCGAGTTTTTGCACAGTTTCTGTGGTCTACATGTCTGTTTACATCCAACAAGCTCAGCATGCCGGTGTTGCACTGTGCCATGTCAGTTGATTTACACGGTAAGTTGGGCGAGTTGGTACATTAACATGTTCGGTTGGACGTGCCGCACGGCACAGATGAGCAAACAAGAATTCGATGACACTCCATGCCTCGTCTGTGTCAAGCTGCACGTTGAACCAAACAAGCCATAGAAGTGCCATATCTACCTTAGATGCAGGGTGGCTTATTTCTGTCTTTAGCCACATACGCAATGTGCAACCATATTTATAGCATACTTTATCCACGTGAAAACTAAAATTTATGGTTCCCTAATACAGCCCGAGTTCTAGTTAGTGGGCACGACAATAATGCTGCTTTATGATACTCCCCAGAGTCATGGAAAACTGCAGCCCGCCTTTCGTACCACCTGTAGAGCACGAATAACCTACAAATGGTTTTGCATAAATTACTAGCGTGTAAACACAGTGATGAGAACTTACTACGCTCTATTCAGCTGCGGAAGTTAGGAAACAAGTAATACCAATGCAGAGTTTGAGGGTAAGCTGGAAGCTTGAAGAGACGAAAAATTCGTGAACACGGGGTGCCAGAGACAACCTGTGTTCACGATGTTTTTCAATACCGATGTCGCACGTAACTTCAATGCCTGAACGTACGTACAGTGCCAAATAAATTGAAATTTCAGCTGATAATAATATCTAGGGTTTCACATCTTGAAACCACGCTATGATTATGAGAGACGCCGAGGCGGTGGGCTCCAGAAATTTCGACCGTCTGGTGTTTTTCGCACTGACAATGCGGAGAGCACGGGCCTCAGGCATTTCGCCTCTATCGAAATGTGACCGCCGCAGCTGAGATCGAACCCGCAACCTTTAGGTGAGCAGCGGTGCACCATAACCACTGCTCCACCGCGGCGGACTGAAAATTCATCTGAGAGTACGGCTGGTCAAATTAGTTCAACATGCATGAAGGCTACAAAATGGGTCAAACCTACCATACTAAATACAGTCTCATGCTGCAGCAATTGCATTTTTAGCAAACCTACTACAATCGCTATAGCTGGAAAGACGATAAACAGTGCCCAAGAGTGCTATTTCTAAACACTTTCGCGGGTCACGTTACATAATGACGCACAAAATGCTCACCTAAAGAATAATATCCCTTCAATCGATTTATTTCTCCAACTGTACCGATTCACGGTTCATAGAACAATACGGTGGCCGAATACTATTTTTTTCGTTAAGAGCTCGTGCAAAATAAATGAATGTTGAACCTTCGGTTTCACTGCGTTACTCCAGGTAAGTTGAGAAGTGCAGATATAATAATAATAACTGTTTGGGTTTCAGATCCCAAAACCACGATATGATTATGTGGGACGCCGTCCTGAAGGACTTCGCAAATGTTGACCATCTGGCGTTCTTTAACGTGCACTGACATCGCACAGTACACGGGCCTCTACCATTTCCCCTCCATCGAAATGCGACCGCCGCGGCCGGGATATAACCCGCGACCTTCGGGTCAGCAGCCGAGCACCGTACCCGCTACACTACCGCGGAGGACTTGACACGTGTAAACATAAAACGCATGACAATGGTGTGCCTGACAAAAATGTTGCCTCCTTTCAGCTAATTTTAGCGTAAAGAAGTGCGTGCGCGCACGCGATAACTTTAAAAATTTACCGCTTACGCTCTTGACAAACGTCGCGCGCGAGCACAATCCACACAACTACAACAACATGCAGTACCAACACGTTAAACGATTTACTTAGGCGATAACGCATAGTGCAATAAGAACAACTCAACTTACGAAGCGGAACGATCAAAATCACTTACCTCTTGCAAGAAAGCACGCTAGCGGCGTTCGCTGCAGGCTGACCGCCGGTGTTCAAGCGATGCGCCGAGCGAGGAATGGCCAAGCTACCCGCGTCCGGCAGTTCCCCGTATCGCTCCCGCAGTTCCCGAGCGTCAAGGCATTTTCCAGGGTGACAGAGCGAGTCATCGAGAAAGGATTGCGGCGCTGCTACTCACTAATGTGCGGTAACATTTGAAGGGGAAACAGCACGTCCGTCCACGACACTGAACAAAGGAGTCGCACTTGTCGGAGTCGCAGGGCCAGCATATGACGGCTATTTGCCGGGTACGTCGGATAATACTCAGTGAAGAACTTGCGCTTAAGTCAGTAACCGCCACACACAACACACAACGCGATGCAATGCAGTAACAATCACCCGCACGAACAAACTCGACACCACGAAGTACACATGAACCGCAGGGGGCCGCCATGTCTGAGGAAAGAAAAAAAAAAACACACACACACACACACACACACACACACACAGTGACAGCTAGGGAGATCGGGGCGCCACCACCACCTCAGTTTCAGTTTCGGTATCGACTAATCAACTGAAAAAAGCCGTGTACGTTGCTAGAAATAGCTCAAACACGCGTGCTAACACTGCGATAAGCAAATGCACTGTCTTATATATTTCTCTCCTCTGTCTGTCATTGAACTTTACCGCAAGTGATACAAATGCGGCGCAATTGTTTGTCAAGTTGTTCAGGTGAGGTTTGCCGATAATGCACATCATGCATTCGCGAACGTTTTTCGCGTACTTGCATCCACAGGTTAATGAATGTTTCTATTCAGCCTAAACTGTATCTTTTAATACAAAAGCGAGTCTGCTGTGAACAGTAGCGTAGCCAGAAATTTTTTTCGGGGGGGGGGGGAGGTTCAGCCATACTTTATGTATGTTCGTGCGTGCGTTTGTATGTGTGCGTGCGTATATACGCAACCAAAACTGAAAAATTTCGGGGGGGGTTTGAACCCCCCCCAACCCCCCCCTTGGCTACGCCACTGGCTGTGAACCATGTGGTTAATTACTTCTCGCTTGGTACAACTAGACGCGTTTTGCTCTATCGTGCGGCGTTGAGATCTAAATAACCGTGATTGCTTTTTCGCGCGTTGTATGTATACGTAGTTCAAATGACACAAAAACCTTTTCATCTCGGTGTCACGTACGTCTTACGCAGAGCAAATGCGCTATGTATATAATATACATGTATGTTTCTGCCGCTTCGTAATTCACAAAATCGCACCGTTCGTGCAACATGCAGCAACTTACTAAGTGTGTCCGCAGTAAGTCATGGGTAAATATCATATGCCTGACGTATTGCATTGCGCCTTAGGCGCTCTCTCTGTTTCACCGGTTTCACCAATGCTGGCGCGCATCCGTCGCACGACGTGCGCGACGCGCCCCTCTACATAATTACCTTTACATAATTCTGGGTTCTCTGATGACGTTAGAGCCGTTGGAAATCCTAATATTGGAATACTAAAAATAACAGCACAATTAATGTGAACGCGTTGAGCGAAATATCTGTTTTGTTTGGAACTGTTTGCTTATATTTCGCAGTCGTCAGTCGGGGCTGCTAATGCTATCCGGGAAGCTCGCGCCTGTATTCTCAAACGACCCGTTCCTTGCGCGTAAAAGTGGCCTTTCGTGAGGAGAACTTCAGGTAAAGTGAAATAAAAGGCACCTTTCAAAAATCCACTTGAGGACGTTTTAAGGGCACCTAACGAAAGACGCCCTTATGCGTGTAACATAGTATGAGTGACTGTCATGGGAGCGAAGGTATGCTTGTTTTTATGATTGAATTATCCATTCATGCGCGTATAACTCATTCCTACAACAAAAGGTTAGAGCAACTGTGCATTTAGACTCCCAAAAAAACAACTAGCACTAGTGTTAGACAGGCAGTATGCGCGCTGGTGGCTTTTCTTGACTTAAATTTCTTTTCGGCTAAACACTACCCGTCACAATAACATGTTCGCTAAATTTCACGTCTTTGCATTTGTGTACGTTCAATGCACGTGGCTGTGCGGTACATTTGCATTTGTGAGTGAGATATGAGTGAAAGTCGTTGTGTGCAGTTCCCGGGTTGAGCCCGGGGGGTCGCGGCAGTTTCCCTCCATTCGGCTGGCTTCTTCAAGGGAAGGGGAATACCTCAAGACTGAATTTCAGTAATGTCCCCGGGCGGTGTGTTTTGTTGCCGTGTTGTGGCCGTTCCGTCGGCGTTAGAGAAATGGGCAGTCTGTGCGAACCGAAGTGAATGATCGTGAACGATGTGTGCCTGTGTTGTGAATATTACCTCCTTCTCAATGTGTTCTAAATCGGTTTTATTCGAATAAATGGGTAAGGTTTTCTCCTTTCCGTACGTACGTGTTTACTTCGGCCGGTGTTAGCAATTTTGCCGTTAGATTTACGCACCGAGGTCCACCTGCAGACTTGTTGGGATTATTTCAAAGAAACGAGAAGGTTTACCAAACGGAAGAAGTGTTGACAGCAGGTGAGCTCCGTTTTAGCATCTTGCTACTTTCGAAGCGTAGACAACTGCAATTTGCCGATACTGAGGATCCTTTATGTTTGTTCATATTGTGGCTCAATCCTGCCAGCTTCATGGCCTTGCCATGCGTGATATGCACCCTCGATGAAATACGACAAGTGTTATCGCTCACAGATTGCTTCGGAATTTATAATTATTATTATTATTATTATTATTATTATTATTATTATTATTATTATTATTATTATTATTATTATTATTGCGGTGGATGTCGTGCTTTGTACGCAAATACGCACGTCGCCATGCAGGGTTGCGTAAGCCCACAGGTACCTCGAAAGCTACGTTATAGGGGCCCCCTTTTCTTAAATTTGTCTAATGGGAGCTGTGGCGGATAAATTCTTGAAACGCGGTAAGGAGCCGGACAGGTAATACAGGTGTGCTCGTGCGAGTACATCTTAACATCGCGCGAGTACATCGTGCTCGGCGGTGTACTCATGCGAGCGCACTGCCGAGCAACCAATACGTTTGCGTTAGATTGAGTTGCTTCTAACCGTCGCGTATAGCAATATGTGACAACGAACACCATACCTTTGCGCAATTAGGCCGAGTATGTAGGCGACGCAAAATGTCATTTTAGAAGTGTTGCACTTCTAAAATGTCGCTTATATGCTTTATCCGATTATTTCTAGGTCAGGTTTAGGTGAATTGTCGTGTGTAACACTTGCCTCTCCCGCTGGTTCAGAAGTGAACTTTTCTCACTTCCATTTCCAATGCATGGAAATACGCGTAGATGCGCGTTGAACATTGATGCACAAAGTCCTAGAGCTCAAAGTTGTATCACGACAAATCGAAGATTTTCTCGAACGCGTACTTCGATGCATCATAAATACAACTGATCACCAAGCATTCATAATCAGCAAGATACGTGCCAATCGCTTTCATCATGTTTTATTATCACATCTATTGCACCAAGCATGCACCCAGCACGTATGCCACCATCCAACCACTGTTCCCACCGTGTCTCCCACCAAACAAGAAGTGTCCCTGCATCCATCCAGCACACCCATCACATATCCCGGCACCCACCATCCGTGTGTATCTACCACGCACCCATTATACCCACCGAGGGTCCACCAACCCACCTACTATCCCAGCATCCACCCGGCGTACCCACCAAGTGTCCCACGATGCCCACCATTATTCCCAGCATGTACACCACATTTCCCGTCATACCCACCAGAATTTCCAGCAATCCCACCATAATTTTTTTTGGTGGGCAATGCTGGGATTTTCAATAGGGTATCATTACTTTTCTAGACAACACCCTTCTA
>JALIZH010019463.1:0-74114 GCA_030522465.1 Rhipicephalus appendiculatus | reverse complement strand
ATGCCGGCGAGGTGGCGACAAGGCACGAACGCTTAATTCCTGCTCGAGAAAGGGTAGCGCCATTTGGCATAAACATACACGTGCACGGGGGCACACGACAGGCGAGCGCGAACATGCAGGGTACAGTACGTGGCGCGTTTGAGGTTCTTGTGTGGTTTTCGTTGATCACCAGTGCAAGTGTTTTTTTATTCTCTTTCTGTTCGCCAGCGCGTAGGAAGATGGAAACGGAGAAAAAGGGTGAGCAGGTAAAAGTTCCCGTTCGTGCGTTCGTGCGTACGCATGCGCGTAAGCCTCCTCTGTTTCCATTAGGCGTGGCTTTTCATTTCTTTTTTTCTCTTTCTCTCTCGTTTTTCCGTGCCATGCGGAACAAACTCATTTATCTTTCGTTCTTCCCCGCATAGTGGCAGGTCACCGTTGTTCTCCGGAGGCTGAGCACCCGTTCCGCTGTCGTCGAATGGAAAGGAGGACGTTCCATATAGCGAGAGTGCAAGTTCCTTGATATTTTCATTCTACTTGCGGAGGTGTCCATTCCAGCTTCCAGTGTTCATATCTGGGTCATGAATAATCCTGCGCTTGAGGAGACCCCAACACACATTTCTCCGTTTTCTAGTGGCAGATCTGAGTAGAGTGTGTGCCTCAGACAACGCTGTCTGAGCTTTAATGGGCTGCTGGGATGTCGCAGGATTGTTCTAGAGGTACACGGAGACGTGACTTGGTTCTAGGAGCTTCTTCTAGGAGTTGTACAACTGTGGGTTGGTAATTGCCTAGTGAAGTGTTCCAGAGTGCCGCAGACTGCTTCTTGTAAGCTTTTAACACGCGTCGTAAGAATGTCGCGGTAATTCATCAAGAGAGTACGTGTGGCCTAGACTTCATGGGAAGGGTGTGACCCAGGTCGTGTCCATTAAGGACTTTAACAAGTATGTGAATGCATGTCCCGCGTGAAGAACAATAAGGGGCGGCCGGGAAAATCTTCATCGCGAGTGAACGGAAAGCGCTTCACGAAGGAAACATTTCCTCAAGTTTTCTAAACGCTACAAATTATACTGGAAGCGCCATAAAAATTGGCCATTGACAGGAGACTCTCCTGTGAATAACACTTGCGTCGGAATATCTCGCTACAAAACTTCATAGATGGCCGCACTATGCAAGAATTAGAATTTTTCTTTAGCGTTCATGCAGCATCAATACATCGACTGAGAGAAAAAAAAAGAGGATGGCCTTCGCCTTTCAGTTGTCTTAGGAGACTGCATAAGGGGCCCTCCCTGGCCATTTCGTGGCAGCAACGTCACGAAAGGAGGCCATCTTGCTCTACATTGTCAGAATTGCATGTTTAAGTCAATCCTTCAAACAAGCAGATATTGGTAAGTAAGCATAAGAACAAACATGTGCGCGTGAAATAATACAAGCAGAAATGATTCAGAGGGGTTAGGTGATAAATGTGTTAGTCCAACAGTCTATCATTCTATCCATAAAAGAGTTGCGATTCTTGAGATCGGGGTTTCCAAGTTGATGGGAAACGTTTCTCTGCTTTTGGCATGACACAATGAAGTGGCTGATTCCCTGTATATATGTGAGAAAAAAAAATGCTATAACAAATAGTTGCAAGTCAGCGCTGTCGTGTGTCTCTTCCTCTGTCCTGGTCGTAACGTGCGCTGTGTGTTTCCATAATAGCTCAGTATTAGTCAGTTGCCAGCTCGTAATAAGATCACGTGCTACGTGACGCCAAAAGGCAAAAAGAGTGTTCCACACTCGCCGTAATGGCAACAGGCGGCGCTGACTGACGCTCCCACGTTTAAATGCACATATATACCTTAGAAAGTGCACGGAGGGATGACCGCCACCGTAGCTCAGTAATAGAGCATCGGACGCGTTATTCGAAGGTCGCAGGTTCAGTCCCTGCTGGTGGCAAGTTATCTTTTTCGTCCACTTTTCTTTCTTCACATTTACATTACAATTACTTCTAATAACATCCCCTATACTTTCCTTGGCATCATTGTCTGTTAGCTCTCACTAAATTGTGTTTAACAAAGCAAACGAGCCCTTAAACTTACACTTCTCTCCTTAATAGCTCAGGAGGGACATTTGCGGGCACCGCCTTCTGACACCGCCTATGTATTTTCGTTAGAGTTCATCGAAGACCATGTTGCGGCATGTAACGAAACAACCGATTGGAAGATAACGCCACTCACAACTAAGTATGAACAAATGGGAACCCGACTACATCAGCAACAATAGTGATCAGCCTCAACATACTTGGCCATACATAGCCAGAGCGTAGCTTTAGACAGCGTTAAGCCCATTGGTTTATCAGCCTGGGACGTTTCATTATCGTTTGAAGGGGCGTCACTCCGTCCTGCGTCACAGAACATTTTCTCTGTTTCAAGCTCATGTCACAAAACATTTCCATGCGGCTCTGGAATACGTCCATGATTTCGAAGCACCATACTGACACTTTAGGTTGTCGAAGGTTTCACAACATCAATGCTTTATAGCTTGGCATGAGTTATACTTTACGCAATACTTAACAATTTATGCGTCGTATACATTGCGCTCTGCTCCATTTCCATCCTGCTTTTATTTTTTCTCGGTCAGTTCACCTTTCCTTACGTGCCACACTATAGCGTGTGCCCCGATTTCCTCGCAAAATGAGAAGCAGTGTCTGTGTCACTGGGAGCACGACCAAGTCGGGGGCGAATTAGATCACGGAACTTGTAAACCGAGACGCGCATGCCGTAACGCCGACGATTCAGCGAAGCCAGTACTATCCCCTACGCCTACGCAGCTAGGCGCCGACACCGAACGACGCTACGGACACCAGGCGCGTTGCGTACAACTCGAAGGAATGAGAAACAATGGACTATTGGCGGTCATTTCGAGTTGTAAACAACCCTACCCGACCACGACAGTGAACGCCCCTTTTCGTGGCAATCTTACAAGCAAAGTAGGGGTTCCCGGTCACTCTGGATATGCAAACTCACGCGAATAGTCAGCGTTTCTTTCCAGTGACCTGACTCCGTTTCCTCATTGCACTGCAACAGGAGGCGCCACTTGACATGGACATCGAGCCTTGTCCATTCAACGGGGTCCACCTACCTTTTCCAGCTCAAGCGACCTCGAGGAGATGCGAGGGGCTAAGGAAAAGGGGTGGACGTTTTGTTTATTTGCTTTCGGCCAATGGCACGTGCGTGTGTTTAGATGCGTGCGTGTGTCTCAGCGAAGTGCGTGGCAACCATCGTGTATTACGCAAACGTCTTGAACTTAGTGGATGCCCACGACCGCGATTCAAAAATGAAAGTGGTATATTTTTTTCGGCGGAAATAAGCGCGGCAATTCGATGGGCCGAACACGTAGCTGGGGTTGCGTAAGTACGGGGGTCAGTCATCCTAATGCCCGGTAGTGCGCTTACAAAATAAATAAATAAATAAATAAACAAATAAAAGCAGAATTGCGTGACGCTCATCGCTGCCTTTCGCTGGAGGCCGTGGCGGAAGTTTTGGAGGAAAGGAAAGACAATGCACGCCCATAACGGAAGCCGACGGAACCGCGTCGTCCCGTGCCGCTGAATTCGTAATGACGCGCTTACTGGAGCGCGAAAGTATTTGCATTTTGCGTAACAACGAGGCACGCATTCGAGGGTGATAGATGGCGGTGTACGTTTGCTTTGGGTGAGTGGGGATTGGCACTATTGGTTAGACGAGAAAAAAAAAAAAAAGAACATGCCAACGCCGTTGCCTATTCAACTGAATTATATAGTAATAAACAGCTGAGAGGAATTACATTCACGAAGCTGGGCAGGCCTGCTCTTTCCGCCTTGACCAAATCATCGGCTTTATGATCATCAATATCAGCGCACCATAAATCAGTGGGAGCTCCGGGGTGCTCCATTTCTTTCAATCACATCACTGTGCGGCATGGATGTGCACGTGAAAGCGTGCAGTCATTTATCACATAGACATTTCGGCGAACGTATCGTTCATGAGCTAACCCCTATACCGTCTGTCTCATGACTTTGTTATTTGGTAGCTGTTAGATTGCCTCCCTGCCTTTATATTGCCTTTTTTTTTCTCTGTCCCACACTCTCAACACAACACACAACATCAAGAAAAAAGCAGAAAGACACGGGATTCGCGTCATGTTTTCAGCGCCATGCAAACTCAAGAAAGTGCGTCCTATGCTAACTAAAGAAAAAAGAGAAAGACGGGCATGGCGAGTGCAAAAAAAAAAATATATATATATACACACAAGACTCAGTACGCCAAATGCATGTCAAATGTCATTTATGAAAGTCCGTTGTCACGTGGCCGGTCGTATATCGGTCAACCGGCCGCTGCTTCATTGAACGTGCGCAGGACAGAAGCGATCCATGCGCACTGGCTCGGGCAGTAATCTTGTCTTACACTGCAAGAACTCCGACAGTTGTTTCTCGCAGCTGGAAAAACAAAATTCTTTTCCAAGGCAAGAACAAGAACAGAAAGAGAGATCGTCGTGGCATTCTGCATAGCAAAAAGAGGTGACGTGTGTTAGTTCACCCTCATTATCTTTATCACGTAAGGAAATAGGTTTATTAGATGGGTGCATTAGGATCCTTCCGAGATTTTAACGCGCACGTGGTCTTGCTACATTTCCGCAGTCTGTAAGTTTATTGGTGCAATTGCTCCTTGTCGAAATTTATGAATGTTGTACCTTCCTAAAATAAACACAGTTGGAAGTCTGCGCTTCGCGTGTGCGTGTCCTATGTGTCTAACGAGTTGTCTTCTTCGCTTAGCGTAAACATGTCTTCAAAATCTATTAATCAACTAGCCCAACAACATGCATTACATCTCTCTTCGAGCAGCTCTCGCTCGTGAGGGATACTCCAAGAAGGGTGGTGAATGGCCGCTACGGGTGCTAAAGGCAGCACACCTTCGACACTTCATAGCAGGGGCCGTAGCCAGAAATATTTTTCGGGGGGTTCAACCATACCCTATGCATATGTTCATGCGTGTATATATAAGCAAGCAAAACTGAAAATTTTCGGGGGAAAGTTTCAACAACCCCCCCCCCTCCCCTGGCTACGCCACTGCTTCATAGAGCCTTCAGCGGCTGGACCACAGGCTCAAGTTAAAAACAGTGCAATTTGGCACTCCAGCCCGTGTGTTCACGAGATAAGCATCGTCCACCTGAGAAAGGTCGCGGGAGAGGGAGCTGAGCCACGGAGGCAATATTTTCAGAAGAAGAAAGAAGAGACCCTACTCCATGTGTACTAACCAGGCAGCACCACGCACATGTCTTTCAATGAAGCAACGAAATGCTGAAAATGGCAGTGAGAGAAGGTAGGGCAGGAAGGTATTTCGTGCAATGTAAGCTGTTGCAAAGCTTTCACATTAATTTTTATTTCAAATGAAAATGAGTTGTATTGTGGCTGATGATTCTGTTTCTCCATCCTTTTATTTTCTTGCTGTTTATTTGCCTGTTTGCTTACTTTGTTTATTTACCCTGTCGCTGTATAATTCTCTTTTTTGACCTTTATTACATGCAGCACAGTTTGCTGTTAAAGACGCCAAAGTGTACATTTGGGGGGACCGGAGCCAGTCAAGCTGCCTCTCAGCTTTATCGCCCCAGCCTCCTTCATCGTATCGATGAAAAATAAAAGGAGCTATTATTACTATTATTAATACATAATCACTTAATTGGGACATCGTAATTCAATATTTCGCCGACTTCGAAAGATCGAACGAGATAACTCACACCTAATCGGACTTTTCGCTGGATGCGAAGTAGATTACTACTCCATAACTCCGGAACCCAAACTTTCCTTCCTACTTGAAGAGCTATGCCCAAACGAAATAGCCCTGCCTATGTCACGGACACAGACATACGTGGAAATGGAAGTGATACGTCCCTTTACTGTTCAATAACATTGAATCACTTTTAGGCGTAACGACATTCTTCCACGGTGATAGTGCATTCTTTAGTCCCCGTCGCTGCACTGCAGTCTTTAATAATCCTTTGTATTTTAATACAGTCTTCACTTCTTGTGCAAATGTTACGAGGGGTGGGTCTCAGCGATATCTTTTTATGCTTCAATACAAGAAGCGAGCACAAGAAATGCCCACGCGAGCGTGCATATCACCATAGGTGTGCGCACGACGGGGGGCAGAGCCCCCCCCCGCCCCCCCCCAAGTCACCTAAGAAGGGGGGGCGCAAAGTCTGCCCCATGCATTGACTTAATAGGGAAGGGGGGCGCTGCGATAAGCCTTCGCCCCTACCTCCCCCCCCCCCCCCTTTAAGGGGAACCCTGCGCACGCCTATGCATATCACACGCTTATATGTTTGCCTTATGTAATTCATTTCAAGGACCAATAAAGGAAATGAAACGAGCGCTGGAGCACCAAGCATGCGAGTTCGTAAACGTTATCGACGAGTTCAAGAACCCAACGTGTTTGCTTTGTGCGTTTTCGTCAGCGGAAGCACACTTTCATCATCAGCCACGACGACATCATGTCACGTGACATGATGTCTGCGTATTTTGACGCGGCGATGCGATAAAGTGAACCATCGCAGGACGTAATTGCTGCGCCCTGAGGCAACTCTATCGGACCGTAGTGAAGTCGGCTGGCGGTCGGCGTCAAATGCCGCCTTTCAGTTTCCGGAAAAAAGAAGTCGCGCGAATCTGCGATGCCGGAAGAGAGGGGGGGAGCGGCACGGCAAGCGAACAAAGCGAGACGCCAGCAAGCTCCTGTGGGGGGAGGAGGAAGAGGAGAAGGAGTAGTAGTGCGTTACCCCTTTCTACACCAACGTTTCACTGTATGGTACACACTACAGCTGTGTGTGTGTGTGTGTGCGTGTGTGTGTGTGCGTGTGTGTGTGTGTGTGTGTGTGTGTGTGTGTGTGTGTGTGTGTATGTGTGTGTGTGTGCGCGCGCGCGCGCGCGCGCGTGTGTGTGTGTGTGCGTGCGTGCGTGCGTGCGTTGGAAGCGTTACACCCTTTCCCGTTCTCCCAAACTTCTATGCGTTCGAACAGAAAGCGATGGGCGTCGTCTACTTGGCGATTCGAACAAGCCACCAGGAACCACCGTGATGGCGCGTACTCGGGTGCGCCGTCCCGCTCTGGCAACCGTGCGTGCGTGTGCACACAATTCTTACGGTGGTCGCTTGTGTGTCATACGCGGCGGAAGACGAAACACAAGCTTCAGCCGAGCCGAAGCCGTGTGGACGATCGAAGAGCCGTTGTGACGGTTAGTTACCCGCCACGGTGGTCTAGTGGTTTTAATGCTCGACTGCTGACCCGAAGGTCGCGGGATCGAATCCCGGCCAAGGCGGGGGAAGCAAAATTATAGAGGCCCGTATGCTTTGATTTAGACGCACATTAAAGGAGCCCAGGTGGTTGCTGTGGTGGTTGCTCAGCGGTTGCGGTGCACGGCTGCTGACCTCGAATATGGTTCGATTCCAGCTGCGGCGGCCGCCTTCCGATGGAAGAGAAAAGCTACATGCCTACAATTTATCTACAATGCAAACGGTCACATGCTGCTGCGCGACCAAATTATAGCACATCAGAGCTCTATTGCAAACGTTTACGATAGGGTAGTCCAAGGTTCAATGAAAACTTGTCAGGCGAGGGTGGTTCATTGAAGAAATAAAACAGGCACTCGCCTTGTGCGAAGAAAAAACGAACGAGCTGCCATCCCCTACGCGCAAGGCATCAGTGAGGCACTTGCAAGACTTTTTTTATTTTGTTTTGTCGCCCAGGATAACTTTGGTCCTAGCCACAAAGGGGATTGGCCACACTGTCAGTTATAAAGGAAATTTAGTCTTTGGCACAACGACGTTAAAATCTCACATGTGCCAACGAACCAACTAAAGAACAAGCTCGTACTTGTGAAGGACTGTTTGGAAAACTCAAGATTTCCAGGCGTTATCTACAAGATTTAGTGCAAGGCTTGAGACGCATCCTACATAGGTAAAACTGGAAATTTTAAAAGAAGAATCCAGAAGCACAAGAACGATGTCAGGAACGGCAATGCAACCTTGGACGCCTTGGCGAATCGTCACTTGAACACTAACCACATCATCGACTGGGATTCTGCGAGCATAATCGCGACAGAGAAGCCCCATCGACGCGGCTACTTTTAGAATCTGTACGCATTCAAACGACTGAAAAACGCGATTAACCGGACGCGGGGTAATCTCCCCCGAGATATACATGCGCACTCTGCGTCACCCAGCATATAAGTAGTCACGCTCTCTGGCACCCTTCTTCATTGGGAAGCAGGGACCCGTAGCGGCCCCGGAACGTATATATGTGTGTTCGTTTTCGTTTGGACAAGGCTAGTGTATTTTATTTCTTCAATTTACGATAGGATCTAGCGTTTACGATACAATAGTGAGGCATAAGCAGCGAATTTATTGCCGGAAGAAACCAAAAGTGTCGCTTCTTTCGTCCCTATAGTTGTTCGGTTCATGTCGAAACGATAGGTTTTATTTTCTTCTTTTCCTAAACGTCCTCGTAGCAGGTGGCATAGGCTTGGCTTATACACAGACGGCAACCGCTCCGCCTAAGTGTTTCATTCGTTAATAGCAGGGGCGTGACACCAATCGTTGATAAGTATTGCACAGTAGGCCATAAAAATAATAGGCGTTTATAGACGAATGGTGTTATCATGACTGTGAGATGTGCGACTTTGTGCGTGCGTGCTCTCATCTCCCTCTCTTTCTCTTTATCTTTAAACCTCCCCCATCCCTTTCCCCCAGTGTAGGGTAGCATACCGGTCCTTCTAGACTGGTTAACATCCCCTGCCTTTCCTTTCTCTCCTGTTCCTTCCTAGCGCGAACAAACAACGAAGGAGGGGTCAAGATGAGCGCGAAATTTCGACAGTTTATTCATGAGGGCAGCATTTTTGACAGGTTGTTAATTGACAACATCAGTACGACTGCGCAACAAAAAAGACACAGACCCAGCGCAAACTTTCAACGAAGTTTATTGTGCCACTGAATCTGATCTGTTACTGCGTCGGTATATAAACAGATTCAGTGGCGCAATAAATTTAGTTGAACGTTTGCGCTGGGCGTGTCTCTTCTCTGTTGTCCGTGTCTTTGTTGTTACGCAGTCGCACTGAAGTTTATTCATATTGCGTTACAAGCACATATACGCCACGACATGATCAGCATGACATGAGACGCGGTTCCTGTTCGTGTCCAAACGGCCGCAATTTTTGTGGACTACAATGGAGAATAAACCGACTGGCCCAACCATGCGTTATTTTGGTTGATAAGACTCATGGCTCGCAGAAAGGTAGTCTCGCAGTAAGGCAAACTCTCATGATTGCCACGGATCCCTTCGGGAACAACAACGCATTCGAAGCTTGTATACAAAGAAGCCCTGTTTTGCAGGCTATAGACAGTCGCTTTTCTTTCCGTGCTAGACGGTCTGCAGTACAGGATTCCTACCTCTCAATTTAAGTCGGAATTACTTTCAACTATGCGCTTTCTTTGCGTAAACTGAAAAGCGATGCAGTTAGTAAGCAGCTCGCTTAATTTAACGGCCCACGAACGCCGCTGTTAGTGCACGTGAGCGTATCCGTGCGCAAGCGAGTGAGCACGTGTTTATCCGTGCGTGTAGTACATGACGGCATATGAGGATTAAAAGTCATTGTATCCTGAGCTGAGAAGGGGAGCAGTCACGTTAAAAAAGCCCTTAGCCTTGCGCTTACTGCGCTGGAGCCCTGCATACGTGACCCGGTTTCGGACGTAACCGGACCGTCCAATCTGAAAGGCCGAGCACAAAGCCGGATCACTTTTCCGCCGCAGAAACAAAACCAATGTCATTCCTGGTTGCACTTGGATTCAGCGCACAAAAGAAAAAAAAAAAACAAGCAAGAGACGAAGTTCAAGTTTCACGTGACTGCGAATGCGGACGTGCGCAACTTGACAGGTGGGTTGAGAAATGAAGTGGCGGTCTTTTGGGGTGCAGTGGCGTGGGACACCGAAAGAGGAAGCGCGAACGGCGTGTGACTGTGTGTGTATTCGGTGTTACGCTGATTCCGTATAGAATGCGGTCGAATCGGAGTCATCGCATGCTTAGTGGTTCCTTCTGTGTTTTTCCGCCCAACGTAAGGAAATGCCTTATCCTCCATGACGTTGAAATGTAGAACCAAATATCATAGAAGCCGAAGAATATAATTCACTTATATGTGTCAGCACAGCCCTCGCTTTTTTTAGAAGCCCAACTTCGCAAGGCTGCACAATGAGATAAGTGTTTTCGTTTTCCCCCATGGATATCTGTCCTTGTCAGTACGTAACAGAACGTTTGGGTCAGCGATAACGCATTGCTTTTATTTGACAGCTGTTGCGTGCTTGTCCGCACCTATTGCGGGATGTGATATTCAGTACAAATATCAGCTGCCTCAGCGACTAGATGTCTTGACAGCGAAAAAGGAACACTCAAAGTGAAGTACACAGTGGTCTTGCGCTTCACTGCGGTAAAAGTTGTTTGCCGCTTAGATCAATGAGTAAAAGCTCGTTAATTCGGATTTTACGGGACCGGAAAAAAGTGCCCGAATCGAAAGTATCATGGAAACAATGAACAAGCGTATATTAGCTCAATACATTTTTCATTTTCTTGATGAATACGTAAGTACAGTACTTATTTTGCATAAACGACCACGGCTAAAGCACTTCAACAGCTTCCGGCTTCTTTGAGTTTCGCGACACTACATGCGCACTGACCAAAGTCAAAAGGAAGCGACTCAGTGCCGCATCCGCTGAGGACGAAACCGTGGTCGCTAAGTACACGACACGATCATAAGGCCCGTTCAATTCGCGTGCACCATCTGAACCAGTTCACGAGGTGCTGCACGTTGCCATTCGTTTCAGCGGTGCAGCAATGGCGACCTCTGAACCACGCCATTCGTACCAAAAGGTGCAGGAGAGGTGCAGCACTGGTTCACGATTTTCCTGCACCTCCTATGCTGATGGTGCCGGCTTGGTGCAGTCGTGCGCGTGCGCACTAGCCGCTGAGCAGACGACGCAGCATTTAGTCGTAGGCAATTCCCGCCTCTACTAACGCGGTGTGTTTTGCCAAGATGTTTGCGCCTGATAAACTGTCCACATGTGCGGTTTGCCATCGGTCAGTGTTAGGTGGACGGCGTAAATTAAGCGAACAGAAATAAGGCCTGCACCATGTCGACATCTCGTCATTCGTTTCTGGTGTCGCACTGTGTCTGCACCACTGAACTCGCGCTGCACCATTTCTGAACTCCTCGTGCACCGCTGCGGACCAGTTCCGATTGGTGCAGGTGAATCGAACGGACCTATAGCTTCCACGCAGCTCCGAAGGCACGCGCGCGGCCGCATCTGCCGCATCTGCCGATGAAGAAAAACTTGGCCCACTATTGCACATTCATGGATGGCGACCACGCCTTTGTGAAGGCCCGCGGCAGTTTTGCTTGTTCGCGTACACCGTTTTCGTTCCTTGTCGGCGCACATTTGCGGTGCTTCGGGCTTGGTGCGCTGCGAGGATTGTCTGAATTAACCGGGTTGTGGCCAACTATGACCAAATTAACGAGAGTTTGATGCCATAGAACAATACGTATGCTTTCCGGGACCAGAGAACGCGTCCGAAATATCCGATTTTTCAAATTATCGGTGTCGAATTAACGAACTTTTTGCTGTACTCGGTCAGAAAGCACCTCAACAAAAACTTGCCCTTTCGAATGCGCAACGTTTCAAATGGATCACTTCTCTGTTTAACGACTAAAGGCTGCTTCACACCGGCGACTAGCACCGGTCGCGCGACCAAGTTAGTCGCTTTGCGACTGGTCGCAAACAGTCGCAAACAGTCGCTTCTGTCGCAAAAGCGACTGCTTTTGCTCAGTCGCTCGCTGAGCGACTTTTCAGTCGCGCGACTGCAGTCGCAGGACGGTTGGAACCAATCAATGAAGCCCAGAATTGACGTCAGCATTTGTTTGCAACCGGGCTCGTCGCTTTTTCTTTTCTTTTTTTATTGCGCTCCCTTGGCTCACTGATAACGATATCCGGACGTGACTTTCTGGGTTTGCGACTTCCGGTCGCTCGCATGCAGCCTCTGCCGGTGTGAACATCGGTCGCTTTCAGTCGCTTTTTTGGTCGCCAGTCGCAAATGGTCGCGCGACCGGTGCTAGTCGCCGGTGTGAATCCGCCTTAAATGTGAAGAGAACACCTCCACTAAGGAGACACCTCGACAGTTCACCTGTGGCGTCGTTATCTTACCGTCCTGCGCAATGAGTCATTTGTGAACGCCTTCGTCGTATGTGCGCTCAGATGACGCGGTGCGCGCGCGATTGTGCAAGAGACCCTCCGCTAACGCACTGCCCGTATGCCGTGCCTCTCGTTGGTGTAGGTAGGCTTTGCCGATAGCACCTTTCGGCACGCGCTCCAGTGTTCGCGCTAAGTGCGCTCACGACTGTGCTTTGGATATTCTACGTATCAATCATTTCATTCAGTCAATCAATAAATCAATCGGTTTTATTCTATTTTCCCCTTGAAAAGAACAGACATGTCTAAAAGCTGGAGTACACCTTGACGAGGGTCCTGCCCCCATATAAATTAAGCTTTACCCTAAGCGCTATGCTTACCAACAATTTAGGGGTTGGAAAACCATCGGGAAGTACATAATTTAAACTTAATGAAACAGACTGACCCGTTGGTTCGCATTCCAGCGCCTGCTGTTCTTTTTTCGTCGCTAAGCATATTTTAAATGTTTATCACTGGTGCATTACAAACCGCTGCTGAACTTACAACCGCTTATATAAGAAAGCAGCAGGATGGCTCCGCTGCCACGGCTTCCTGCATGGTGCTTACGCATACACGGATACCACTACCAAGTTTTTATCGCGTTCTGTACTTTATGGTGTTTTGCTGGCGTGCCCGCCGTCTTCTATGGCGTAAGAATTAAGAAAAAAAAGCCGCTCACCTTCTTTGATGGTAGGAAACTGCTCCCTTGCTTTCGATAAGTAACGTGCGAGGCAACTACGCCGTGCCAGCGCGCATTCCAAGTGGTAGAGCGAGCGCCTTACGTCGATGAAAACACCATGGCGTCAACACTTCGCTAAGCACAGGCTCCGGTATTATTCGGTGCAGCACTCTCGCGTTCGATGGCATTATCTTGGGCACCATCACATGTGGTTGGTTTTGGGATGAACACACGGGATCTTCCTGTGCAGCACTACAAACTATGAACACAACAAGCGCACCTACCACGAAGGAAGCTAACAACATCGTTGGAGGCGCTGGATTCAGGCTGAACGTAGTCCAAGTAGTTCATACCTTGGTTGATGCGTACCGCTAGCAGCTAACACACTGGCAGCCTGTGTAGTGTGTCAAGCAACAGGCCGGCAGAAATCGGTGGCGTGACCGCCGATCGACTACAGTCAAGCCTAGCAGCATTATGATGTTTGTTTTACTTTCGAAAACGCATTTCCCGAAAGAGTAGGCAGGCGTTGTGCCCCTCCAGGTGGCAGTTGCCACCTCGCTCTCTCCCTCTTTTCGCTGTGTACTTGTGTATCTGTGTATGCAAATCAAATAATAATAATAACTCTGTGTCTTCGACACGGATCCCCGCTGACAACGCTTTATCTGTCAGTACGTCCCAAAACTTGTACACAGTGTAAAAAAAAGAAAAAAATTTAAACCCTTCACTTGTATTATGAAGAGATTACGTGTATCCCCGTGGCCGAGGCAAAAAAAAAAAAAAGAAAGACATATACTAGCCAAGGCTAGGCCGGCGGGTTTGCATGATAGATTTGGTCCATGGGCTCATCTTTGCTACAGACTTTCCTGTCTTAATGCTGTTTTGATGACCAATAGGCTCCAAACTGCGCGGAACTTAGATTTGTGCCAATAACAGTTCCAGTAATCATTTTTCCACTGGCATCTACTATGAAATAACATATGTTCACGTGGTGCTTGCATGGCATAACTATTTTCTGAGTACATGACTGTGGTGCCTGGACCGCGGCGCTGGAAAAACATTTCAATTAATTAATTATTACAGACAATTACTGGAATTGTACGTGCGCGCTCTTCGATCTGAATTGAGGCACGCCGTAGAGGGAGCTCGACTCCGGACAAATTTCAACCATATATTTTTTTAATTAAACACGCGTGCTGTCGCATTTCTCTTTCCACTCGAGTGCGGCCACCATGGCCGAGGATCGAACCCGCGTCCTCGTGTTTAGAGACATGGTTTGCTAGTGCCGAAGGACGTTAATAATTTGTGAACATTTCTGTCCTGTGATCACCGTTATGTGTGTCAATGTACGTCCATATTTCGTTTTCTCAATTGCTACAGTTTTTTTTATAAGAACGTACAAGGAAAACTATAATGTCAGAGAAAAAAATCAAAGCCAGTGCTACCCCGACTGAAAGTTGTACCAACTGCGGAGCGTTGATTCGCCTGTGTATCCGTTGTGTTTACCTTGTGTTTTCCGGCTCTTTTCGTGTGATTATGTGATATTTCATATCTTTTTTCTGCTCTTTTTCTTATAATTACCTCATTTGTTCTGTGATTATATACATTCTGTTCTATGGTCTCCTTTCTACTGTTTTAAGGCGATAGCATTAAAGAGCTCGTTTCGCAGGAATTTCGGTGTCGGCGTCAGTGTTTTAAGGGACAGCCCATTACAAAGCGCTCAGAAATATTTAATCATCGTCACCAGCAAAAGCATAAGCAAAGTGAGCAGCTGCGCGTGTTCGCGCGTTGCTTTACGGACGCGTAGTGGGCCCTTCGCTGATTCGCAAAAGGAAGAATTACGGCGTAGTGGGCACCTAACAACTGTACTTGCAGTAAACATCCTAGGATAGCTTGAAAAGGCCGATGTTACGCGCACAGTCGTTCGTTTCCTTAAGGCACGGTTGAGGCATGCACCGAGAACCGAAGCTAGGCTAGCACTTGAGAAGGCGATGCGCACGGGGTCCGATTGCGCTATCGCGTTCTACTGTTGAAGGCGAAGCTCAAGCGTCCTCCAAGTTTTAGGGGCGAAGCTCGTTACGCCGTGGGTCGTTCCATCCTCCGTCCATTGTTGTCGTAGCCACCCCTGTGCGATGACGATGACGCTGCCATCACGGCACAGCACATGGAATGTACCCACTATGCGTCATGGAATGTACCCACTATGCGCTGATGACGATGAAGAATAAGCGTGTCCCGTTACCCTACTGGTGGGTGACTTTAACGTTGACATCACTGAAAACAGTTGGCTCATACAACACATGGCATCGCGATATGGTCTCACATGCATATCGTTTGACCACATGCAACCAACCACCATCCGAGGAACCTGCATCGATCTCGTCTTTGCAAACTTTCCACTACGACCCATCCAGGAACCGCTCTCCCTCCATTTCACTGATCATAAAGCCGTTATAATGAAGGGGGAACGGAAGCCACGGCTTATGTAAACGGTAACCACGACCAACGAAGAAACGAAAACAAAACGGAAAATCACGGCTCACGAATAAAATATAAATTTCTTGAATATATACACACAGTGTTTGTCACGTCTTTGATGATGTACTGGGCGAATTTCACGGAAGATTCACGGTTTACCGACGAACCTCCGGGAGCTTCGCCCACTCATCATCATTCACTCCGTGGATACGCTGTGATCTTTTGTACCGTTTGCTGCTCCGAGCGCGGTGCGTCTGACTCCCGGCGCTGGCGTTTCACTCTCGCTTCATTGGCTCGGACAGATGAACGAGCCATTCGGCGACGCTAGCGTTTACGGGGAATCAAGCGCTGGCGCTCCAAAAGTGCAGCTTTCTCGGCTTATATAAATAACATGCGGTACTTCCGTGACGCCTACGCGAGACTTGCTTCCTCGCGATATGCAACTCATGCTTCCGGCGCCCGTTCTGACGAATATATGCGCGCGTGTTATATGTGTGCGTGTACTATCCGCATAAAATGAAGCGCGACCAGCGGCAAGCATTGGCAATGGTATAGTGCGCGCCGTCCAGTTATCACCGTCAAACCGGAGTGCTGAGCGCCTGTCCATGGTGATGACAGGACAGCGCGCATCATACCATTTCTAATGCTTGTCGCTGTTCGTGTGTTATTTGACGCCAATAATATATATATATATATATATAGAGAGAGAGAGAGAATGTAAAAATTTTTTTCAGGGGGGCAGAGGGTTGAACCCTCCCGGCTACGCCACTGCCGGAGTCCCTCCTTACCTTATGGCGTGCCTCATAACCATATCGTTGTCCCGGCACGAAAAATCCCTGCAATTATTACATTACGAACGTGTTTTACTGCCTTAACATTGGACATCTTGACAAAGACCGCAAATGCAGTCGAAGCCAGGTACATCACTTAGGAAAAAAAATTAGAAAAAATGAAGGAAGTATATATAATTACAACACAAAGAAGAAACGAAAATGTAAAACAGATAAGGCAGGAAGCTGAGAAGTGCGAGGATGACGTGTGAAAAAGAGGAAGCACATGCCCCAATCCCGCTTACTTGCAGGTATGCGTCTGCTGCAACACCTTTTTCTTTAGCCAACGGGTATTTTTTTTTTTTGCCCACTTCGCTCCTAGCTGTCTCGTTTGCTCACATGCCTGCAGCTTGCGCAAAACCGCGACAGGAAGCTATTTTAACGGCGTTTTATGCATGCGCAGCAATGTGTGCTAGCTAGGGAAAAACCTAATCTCCGCATGTCGTATAATAATAGTCAACTGGTGTAGGCGACGGCGATAACCGTATGCATTTCTTCTTCCGCAAGGATGGCGTGTCTCTAGAGTCATATAGCATGTGCGTATAACCGCAAAGACACGTAATGATAGAAAGATGAATTCAGCGTTGCCATCTCATGGGTTAGGAGATGTGTGGGCTTTCCCGTCAACGCCGAATAAGTAACGATATTTTTTTTATTTTCATGTGCCAAGACCGCGACATGATCATGAGGAATACTGTAGGGATTAGTTATGACCCTCTGGGGTTCTTTAATGTGCGCTTTAACCTAGACATACGGGTGTTACTCCATTTCGCTCCCCATCGGAATGTGGTCCTTGTGGTTTGGAATCGAGCCCGCTTCCTCGAGCTCGGAAGCGCGACACCTTAACTCTTAAGCTATACTCGGCGGGAGACAATGCCAAAACAGGAACATCCAGAATGCATCTTACATCGAACAATTTCATAGCTGAAGTATGAAAGATGAACTTAGAAAACGCGTGTGTTATGATGACGACAGTAAAGATCTTATGGCTACGAAGGCTGAACTTAGCAGTCTTAAACACGCATCTAATCTTTATTTTCATCTAATGAATCTTTAAGTAGATTGAAATTCCTGACTGCAAAGAGCCATAAAATATAATGATATACGATGCAGATATGTGCTACTTTACTCAGAGAGAGAGAAAAAAAAAGAGTCTGCCACGGTGATCGGCTGCTGAGCCGAAGGCTGCGGGTTCGATCCCGGTCGCGGCGGTCGCATTTCGATGGAGGCGGAATGTCAGTGCACGTTAGAAAACACCAGATGGTCGAAATTTCCGGAGCCCTCCACTATACGGCGTGCCTCATAAATCATATCGAGCTTTTGGCGCGTAAACCCTCAGATTTTAGTAGTACTATTACTGTGAAGAAAATTTATATTCAGTTAAGGCATCAATGAAATAAAAGGAAAACATTTCACGCAGAGTTCAATGAAAGGGCGAGGAAAGTGCAGAGGCTTTCGCCTTGATGTCCCTTAGGCAGGACATAAGTACCCCGGCAATCTTCACGTATCGCCTGCAACTCGGGGTGTCTACGCCGCACCATTGCGGAGCTCTCCCAGTCCGTGTCTTGCATGCACAAAGGGTGCAGGGTCACCGTTGGTGGCTAATTTGCGCCACATTAGCTGTTTTACGACCCTGTCTGGCGAACAAAATGTCAAGTAGGCACCATGGCTATAGTTTCTGGCTACAATGAATTTCTGTTTTGACGCATTTACTAGCATTTTTTTCTGATTATTTGCACATAAAATACCCAGCAAGCCTAACTGCTACCGATTGTTTCTAAGCTTTTCTTACGTATCAGCCAACGCATGCGCATGTCTTCTCACTGCCTCCAGTCTCGTGCTTATCGAGGCACCTCAACGCAACGCGCCACGCGTCTGCCAAGACGGAGTGACGAAGTTCTCGTTCACCAAGTCAATGCGACTCGGACTCACTGTGGGGTACTCGCCATTAATACGCTGTTTTTCAAGAGAAAACGTCGGGTGTCCGCAAAAAACCTCCACGCCGTTGCTTATCAGCCGAGCCCACCGACGCAGACAGTCGGCGCAGCCTGCCGGGCTGAGTTCGCCCGCCGCGCGAGCCGAGGACGAGCGACGAAAGGCTCGCGCTTCTAACGGGGCTCCCACGGCCAGCTTTGCACGTTAGTTCTGGCGCTGGAGTTTGGACATTCTTGCATGGTCTGTGACAAGCTGTGGTTCCACTCTACTTTGTCTACGCCAAGGAAAGACTTAACAACAGCCATGAAGGCCACGTTAAAGGGCCCGTCAACAACCCCGAGGTCCAACAATTGTTATAGAGAGAAATATGTGCAATTTTGCTATGTGAACCTGCTGCCGCAAGAATTTTGCGAATACGCGCAATTCATTCATTCATCATTTCATTCATTCATTTATTAATACTGTCAGCCCTGTTGTAGGGCTATTAGAGGAGTGGAAGGTACATCGTATTTATGCACTCAATGTACGTAAGTTACAGGGGTTAGAACATCCGTTTCAGCTGGTTTCAAATTTTCGCGCGGCCTCGCCACCCTTCTCCGCTGTAGAAATGGGGAGGCGTAGCCCGTCGTCTTGCCTCCGCCCACTTCGGCAACGTGACACGGACGTCAGTGATACGTCATCGGCGCGCAGCCAACGACCGAGCAGGGCTTCCCCCACATGAGCACGTGTCAGCGGCGCAGGGAGGAAGCGCGATGCGAAGAGACAACCCTTTCCCCTAGCGGTAAAGTAGCGAGACGCCTCTTTGTCTCGGAGGCTTTCGTTCTGGCAATACCGCTTCTCCCGGTAGTCTCGGGCTCTACAAAACTCCAGAGGGCAGCACAGGAAAATGAATATGCGTACTGCGCGGCCGAAACTGCATCACCGTAGGGCCAAGGCTCTGTTTCGTAGGGCAAAAGACCAATCGATGAGCTCAGTGCCACGTCAGGTCGGCGATCGCTGAAATGACGTCACTGCGCATGCTGAAAAAGGCGTGGCTAGCACGCTGTCCACGCTGCCCGCCATCGATGTTGGCGCTACGATCTAGTTTCTCATGCTGATGCACAGCGTGTATTCCCGTTTGAACTGACAAAAACGGAGATCCGCAACAAAATGAAGCTGGACTGGCCATCTTTAGCCAGTTGTTGCTAATTGAAGCTGGACAGGCATTATGCCAACTACTAAGCATTCTCGGTCCGCGACTTAAAGCACGACGTGCTTCTACGATTATTGTTCCTAATGACTAGATGGCTGTAATGTTCCACTCTAGTAATACTCTGTATCTGAAAATTACTATTTCAATTCTACATAAACTATACTATGCAGGCGCACGGAACTTACAATGCGTTCATTTATTTGCCGCTACTTATGGCTTGAAGACCAAGAAGGAGGAGAAAAAAAACTGCGCTCTTATTTCTGTTTTATTGGCTGATTGGAAATGATATTATTCAGCTATTAAAGTTATTTTCAAGATACCTTATTTCTACAATTTGGCTACAAATCTGGCGATAACATTAAGTGGCACGGCCACTGTGGCTACTTTTAGCTCGAGTTCTGGCTCCTCTTCGAATCCACCCAACGGCAACCCTGGTGCAGGTTCACCATTGGTGGCTACTTTGCGCCAAATCGGCTACATTGCGAGCCCGTCTGGCGACGAAGACAGACATCAGATTGGCTCCATGGCTGCTTTTTGGCTGCTTTTGAGCTTCCGTTTCGACGCATTAAGTAGTCATTTTTCTTATTGTCCGCAGGTAAAATACAAAGTTTCGAAGACTTTTGCCGTGTCAGACTATGCACGCGTCCTCTCACCCCCACCACCAGGTTGGTGCGCATTGAGGCGCTAGCAGCACTACCATGGCTTCACCATCAACAAAATTTTCTTTTAGGTGTATGGACCCTGCGCATACAAGTTGCGTAAAGCAACGAATCGCGCTGCTCTGATTTAAGCCACGGGACCGACTCACCGTCTGTGATGTTGCGCGTAGAACTGCCGTCACGTCGACGGCAACAGCGACTTTTCTCTCCTCCTTTCTCTAACTTTTTATTCCCCCACCCCCTTCCCCCAGTGCAGGGTAGCCTACCGGGGCAGTCATGGTTAACCTCCCTATCCTTATTCTTCTCCTTGAGGCATCCCATCGCAAGGCGTGGCGTGCCTCTCAATACAGAGTGGCGAAGTTGCGTGCATGATGGCAAACTCGTGGCTAGCGCGCTGCTCACGGAGCTCGCCATCTATGTTGATGCTACGCGCAAGTTTCTAATTCTGATCCGCCGTGCGTGTGTGCTTCTCAATTTGACAAAAACAGATGTGCGTAACCAAATGACTGGGCTGTTCCTCTTCAACCAGGTGTTCACTGTCTGATGATGGACTGGTAGTATGTAAACTCTACTAATCAAATTCGGTCTGCTGCGTTAAGGAAAACAGCTGCTTTCACGTTTAATGTTCCTTCTAACTTGTTCGCTGGGATGATCTTATGTTACTTAGTATCTGGCAAGAACTCTATCTATTCTACATAAAATATATGCAGGCGCGCTGAATCTATTTCAATTTATTCATTTTTCAACTTATCTGCGACTTGAAGACTAAGCAAGGGGGAAAATATCGTGCTCTTACTTCTGTGGTCTCACCTGTAATCAAAAAAGTATTATTTATTGTTGAATAAAAAAAAACCTCTACTCATAATACAGCTTCTGTTCCATGCGGCTACAAATCTGGCGACAACATTATTTGGAATGGCTACTTTGGCTACTTTTAACTTGAGTTCTGGCTCCTTTTGAAATCAGCCCTATGGCAGTCCTGAAAGGGTGCATCAGCCGCATCGTTGTGTCCGCATTCACCCTCAGGGTACTGCATGTCAGCAGTAAATAAGGACAAGCCACTTGTCGAATCCACCGAGAGATGTACCAAGATGAGCAGACAAAAGGCCTATATATAGTTCGTGACAACATAAAAATCTTGTCCTTCGAAAAAGTGTCACAAGTTTTGAAAGGTAATGAGCGAGTAGAAGCTCACGTTGAAAAACGCTGCACAGCGTTTGAGCAGGCTGAAGTTCGCAAGGGAAAAATTCCAGGAGGCGCCACTTCAAGTACAACGAGTTACTGAAGTACGCCACCGATGAAGCCACATTTGGGGCAACCACTACAATTCGAGTAGAAGATTCAGATCTCGATGCATCAGAACCAAGCGTCGTTGACGACATAGGTGTGCGCAGGGTTCCCCTTCAGGGGGGGGCAAGGGGGGGCAGGAGGGGGGGGCGAAGGTTCATCGCAGCGCCCCCCCCCCCCCCCTCCCTATAGGTCAATGTATGCGGCAGACTTTGCGCCCCCCCCTCTCTTAGGTGACTAGAGGGGGCGGCCGCCCCCCTCTGCCCCCCCCTCGTGCGCACGCCTATGGTTGACGATAATACAGAATTTTGCGCACCACCAATGTCTTCATCGCGAGGCAGTAATGACAGTATAAGCGCAAAAATCTGATTAGAACTGTTTTAATTCAGAACCAAGGTCGAAGATTCAAGAAGGATCAACGTTAGAACGCTGGACATCGTTGGACACCGCAGGACAGCTGAATTTAACTAGTTGGGCTCGAGGATGATTTTGAGAAGCGCCAGTGACAGTCCAAGAGTGGGTTAGGAAACCTCATTTCATGTCCAGAAAGTTACCTGCAAGAGTAGAAAAAAGCAACAAAAAAGCACAGCTAAAGACGAGTTGTCAAGTGTTCTTTATGGAGTATACATCTCACAAAACCTGTGTCCTTTTGATATGAATCACATCATTGCGTGCTACGCTGTAGCATCAACAAAAACTAATATGACACTTTAGGCAGTAATACTGGCTTGTCAACTTCCTTTCGATGGTACCGCGAATATATGGCGCGTTTCGTGACTAGTTTACTTAATTGTTTGCTACAAAACCAAACTGTAAACTTGCTTCCCAATACATTAAGCCACCATCTGGTGTGCGCCATATCCAATGATTAGGACAGCTAGTCACCTACTATTTCGCAGAGCCCTATTTTAACCCTATGTAAGGAGTGTTCTGCTACATCATTTTATTAATATTAAGTGCGAAGTAGCTATAATTGATGTGTTATGCTAAAGACGTGACAAATGCATGTATAAAGATTACAAAGCTGCCACTAGGAAGAGCAGCATTTGCCTGCAGCTTTTCTTTATTAGTGTGATGATGAAAAATGAACATTGTTATTATTATTATTCACCAACAGAAGAAAAAACGATATTACTGAATGTTCAGCAATTACGGGTTTTCAAGTTTCAAGTTACATTCATGGAATATAGGTTAGTTGCAAGTCTGCTCCTGCACTTGACTCATGTCTCCTTGCGGCCCTACTTTAGTACAGTTTTTAAAAAGTAGCCAAGGTGCACCAAATCGCCTAATACCAAGTTCTTTTAAACTTTCAGTTGAAAGATGATGCATATTCTAAGCTTACTGCAAACTTTTCTGCCATTAAAAATCAAAGATAGACATTTGCACTTACCTCCGTATTCATAAACGCTCCTTGACTTGAACTTGACTTGCCACCGCCTCAAGGCAGCGCGTCTGAAACGCGTTTGTGCTGCCTTGGCACTGCTTAAAGACATCGCGTTCGAAACGCGTTTGTGCTGGATTGAAGGCGATCGCAAGTCAAGCTCAAGTCGAGGAGCGTTTCTGAATACGGGGGGTTAGTTGCCGAAGATTTCTGACATCTTTCTTTCATGAAATAAAACATCTATTCATAGTCATAGAAGAACGCCACATGGGTCCTAATCGACGAAGGAGGCTGTTACATTTAACCAGACGTCTTTGTGAACACCGCAAACAAACGATCACACTGCTGACCATGAGAACCAAACTGCTGACGTTTTTAGGCAACTCGTTTCGTACTGACGCTACTGGCTGATTTGGCCCTTACATTCGATATGTCTTGATTCGTCTCCATTGGCGTAAATCATGGGGGGGGGGGGTCAAGGGGGGTCCTGACCCCCCCTTGTGTCCAGGGTGGGGGCGACATCCCTTTGAAGGGTCCCCCCTTGAGATTCATCTTTCAAACATCATATTTAATTTTTCTGATAGTTATGTAAAGCGCACTCTCCGTAAAACAAACTCTGAATTCTGAAACCTTCGCACCTGCCATGGCAAGATGGTGTCCCCCCTTGTGATTTTTTCGAGATTTACGCCACTGTTCGTCTCTATAGAACCACTACGATAGTAAGGTGATATCTGAGCTCACCATAAACTGTCGCTGCGTTCACTTTGGCGCCAGTTTAGCGTCCGTAGTAGTAGTGAGGATAGTAGGCACCGTAGTATCCATAGTGGTACGGGTAGGCGTACGGAAGGACGTACTGCGGCGCTGCGGCAGTGTAAGAGACGGCGAAGAGGGCCAGCACGGCGAGGAGGATCTGCGAGAAGAAACAGGTGGTTTGTTGGGTCACTGAGTGTGGCACTGCGTGGCACAAGCGCTGTGTGTGTGTTAACGTTTAACACACAACAAAGCGCTTGTGTTGTGTGTTACCTCTACTTGTCCCGTTGCTCTGTTTCCAACGCAATGTCATGCACTAACTGGCCCTACAAGACACCATTTTGCAATTCATTGAGAGAAGTTTTGATAGAGACGCCTTTTAGCGGGACCATGATCACAAGCGAGCGTTAAGAAAGGAGCGTCCCAGAGGGCACTAACGAGTGATTTGCTCAAGCTAGACTGTCTTCCTTACTCCGTCGAACAAGCAAGACAATTATCGGTCGTTTCTTGGCTTCATGTAGCCGTCGAACTGCAATAACCATCGTTGGCCTTGGAACTCAATCTATGATGTGTCGCTTCGGTAGTAGCCTGCTCCGTCATACTTTAGGTATTTCTGGTTGTTGTGCAGTGGTCAAGCAATAACAATCAGAGTCACCAGGGAAAAGCATTTTGGCGATGGAACTCCCGTTTAGAGAAGGTCTGAGTATTTCGGACGTTCGCATACTGAAAATGACTCTTAGGAATGTTCTTGGACCACACAAGAAAGAATATTTTACAACGGGACATCAAGGGTCTGACACTTTATAGTAACCCTTAAAGCAATGCTTTCCAAGAAGTACGTTAATGCGATTTTCCCTAGCACGACAAGAATAGGGTATGCATACGTGGTAGATAACTGCCGGTGGCCTGCAATATGGCACATCCAGCAAGAGGTGTGCTTTCCGTGGCCAAAGAAAATTTGTAGATCCTACGCCTGCCTTTCATGTAGCAGGCGCCGCTGGAAATTAAAACGGGACCCCGTACCTCTTACTCAGCGATACAGTGTGCCTAGCCACAGCACTACAAGGTTCCTAGCCACATCGCCGGAGGCGACAAAACTCGTATTTGCCACACTAATACCCAAGTACTGTATCACAACATGATCACTTTCAAATACTGAAGTTCCCAGAAATAACGGCGAAAGTAAGGAATCGTTTCCGTATACTGACCAGGATCTTGATCATGGTGACTGGATTGCCGACGCTACGACTGTCGCTGCTACTCGCAAGGAAGACCTCGAAGGTGCAAAGATGGTTCTGTGTCTGTGCCTGGTCTCCGGCACGGGCCCCGTTATATAGGTGTCCGTTCAAGGCAAAGTCACTCCCCGTTCGCGCTCCGCGTTGGCTCGGCCCTAGAATCGTGGTTGTGCAAGACACTCGCTCGCGCACTCAGCCACTCGCATGCGACACGAAAAAAAAAAGGGGGGGAAACCGCAAGGCCGCAGAAAATAGGGTTCGCTTGCGAGCGGTTGATGCTCACTTTCTCGCGTCGGTGCGAATGCATCGCCAGCCCTAGAAGCGGAGAGAAATGCTAATAAACTGGCGTTGACGCACGTCTTCACTCCTATACTCTCCCTCCCCCACTGGTTTCCCCATCCAGCGTGTCATGTCTTTCCTGTGTGAATTCTTGGTGAAAAAAACAGTGAAGCGGAAGGTGGTTTTCGAATGAGGAACGGAAAGCTGCTAATCCGAAAAGTGTTTTGCATCCACCCATTGACCTATATGTTGCAGGGACCTTGAGGAGAAAGCACGCGCAAGTTCCAGAAATGCGACGCGCTGAATAAACGAATAAGATACAGGGGTTAACATCTTAAGTTTACTTCAAAAGCTTCAAATAATAAAAATTGTAAAAGTCCTTCATGTGCCGGAGTGCGCGCCAATCACATGGCATCTTCGTACTGAAGTGGGACTTAAAATAGAAACAGTGTGGTGATCAAGATTTTCAAGAAAATTGAAATTAAACAATCGAAGACGAATGTCAAAGCCGGCGATAGATTACTTTGATACCTGCAGCACATTCCCATCCCATGCTATCCATGAATCACGAAACCGAATGGGCACATCAGCAGACACAAGACGTGGCGTGCTTGCGCTGCCAAATAGAATGCTACATGAAACCACGATATACTGCATGCACATATATAGTCGAGAAGATTTATACAGCGTTGTGGACTTTTCCATCGCTCTGGTACGAGGCTACATATTGTGTGGTTGATGCCCAGTGCCATAAAACCGGTGGTTAGATTTTGGAGATATGTTCCCACCGTTTTAACCACAGCACGAAAGTTGAAAATTCATAGAGAAACCCACTATCTCTAGTCTAGTGCCTTCCTTTTTCTATCCCTTTCGTATTGCTTTTTGTATGCTTAAACCCTGATATTCATTGTGTCTTGACATACCGATTCCGGGCAACTGGCCGTGAATGGGCACACACGAATACCACTTGCGCAGTGCCGACGTCGCCTGTACGGCTGTGCAACCATCGATCTTTCTTGGAAACAGTAACCCGTACATACCAAGAGGTCGAGGTTTATTCTTATCGTGGTTTTTTAACGTGATTATGTATTGTTTCAACTTCACATAGTTTTACGTATGCCCGCCTATATCTGGCCTATTTCACGCCAGATTGCGCCCTTTGTACATAGCCTATTGTCCAATGGGTCGATCATTGGGCTGATAGGCTGAGGAAGTTGGTTTTAGCCGCTCTTCGTACCTTCTCAAGTCTCTGGCAAGTGGCATATCGTTTGGGCCACCCTTCGACGAACCATCTTTTAGGTCCTCTTGGGTGATCGTACCACTTAGTACCACATGCTTGGTAATTGGGGATAGTTGATCATGCTTGATGGTCTAGAACAGGGGTCGGCAACCACGGGGCAGCATTATGCGGCCCCCACCACGACGTGAACCCCCCCCCCCCCCTCCATCCTAATTAACCGATGGACACCGCCAAGACTTTCTGCGTCTGTCGGTGAGCAACCTTGAGGAAAATATTTGCGAGTTGGCTGAAAATGTTCAGCACGAAAGGTCACTTAGAGTCTTTTTTTTTACCCTTGTAACACATGTTTGTAAATCGGAACCTTGTCACATGCGTGCTGAAAATAAACATGATTTATATTCCAGTTTTGTAGGTCATTATTGCCAATTCGCCGAATTTTTTCTCTTTCCTTGCAAAGACGCACGTGGTTCGCCGTAACCATGGTGACAACGCCGTCAAAAAGAGCGGTACCGAGGTATGGTGTGAAGGCCACCATGAGGCGACATTTCCGGTATGTCTTTATGAGACGCGTGCGGTGATTGGAAACGGCGTTTGACGTCAGCGGGAGAGTGAAATACTAAAGGGAACGTTTGTCGTCATCGTCTGCTCGAGTTTTGAATTTTAAGGACACAAAACTTTACATTTCGTTCACCAATTTGCATCATTCTTGTTGCATTTGTCTCGGTATTCATTACTACACGCGTACCGGTGCTAAATAAGACTGTCGCAGAAGCGTCGCAGTGCGCCTTTATATCGCTTTAAAAACGACCCGATACACAAATTGCAGGCACGGAACACCGCGGAACTCCGGAATACTATCTCCGCATGCGCCGCCATCACCGAGCACATGACAGCAGACGACAACGAGTCAAGCTGTGCGGCTCTCGCATTTCCCATCAACGCCGTCTGTCGCAATGGCGATTTGTGCGTTATTTGACTGCCGCACGAGAAGTAAGTGTAAACAAGTTTTTTTTTAAAAAAGGACCAAAAGCGGGGACGTACTGCTTGCCAAAAGTGATCACAAACCCGTGCGACCGCACAAGAGAGCTGTCCGAGAAGCGGAACACATGACTCATGCGCGCATAAACAGGAAGCACCTCAAGACTGAACAACGTACGCGTGTGCGGGCGTCACTTTATAACAGGCAAGTTATGTTTCCAAATCTCGTGCGCGGTTGTTTCACCCATTACGTGCGACACCATAGACACAGACACGGCAGACACGGAGGGTCCGAGTTCCCCATTCAACACTGCTTCGTTGCCGGCTGCATAATGTTCTGAATGATTCTCCTTTGTCATAAGCGCAAGGCAAACGATCAAAACACGCGCACTGCGCCAAACTATCCGCCGCACGAATGTAAACACGGCGCGGTCACTGAGACGCATGTGCACCGCGGGCTCAGTAATGGCGGACGGACGACAGGAACAGACGTCACTTGCAATTTATATATACAGTCGTCATGATGGGCAAGAAGTCAAGGTGGCGAGTTTAGGATCGCACAGGCGTCACACCATGTGAATCGTTTAACTAGTGCGTGGTTGAAAGACGCCAACCCATTACAAAGGGACTGAACTGTAATTTATTATGATCATCAGAGACAGCCCAAAAAAATCTATGCAGCCCACTCACGTCGTCTTTCAAGCCACGATGATGATGACGATGACATAGCTACATGGGATGGCTTTCGCCTTCGGGCCGTTTTAGGCAAATGTACAAAGGAATCTGTGATTTTTATTTGTTGTTGTTTTTTTTTTTTTTTGCATTCGAGAGCTGTCAAATTCTCAAAACGGCTTTGCCTGCGCCATTTTTTCGGTTCCTTTAGTTACTCGGACAATTCATAATCATCATGATCAGCCTGACTACACCCACTGCAGGACAAAGGCCTCTCCCATGTTCCGTCAATCAACCCGGTCCTGTGCTTGCTGTTGCCACGTTGTAGCCGCAAACTCCTTAATCTCATCTGCCCACCCAACTTTCTCTTTTTCCTTCGCGTGTTTGCCTTCTATTGGAACCGGGTCAGTTATCCTTAGTGACCAGAGGTTATTGGTCAATTAATACTCCCAGAATGGTCAATCCATCGTCATTTTCCTATCCCCTTCAGGGGCGAATTATGATACACTGTCTGCACATGCGTCAAATTCGCATGGCATGATTCCGAGACGCTCAGTATCACATTCCAAGAAAGAAAATGAGGGAATGTGTTGTGTTGCGTGAGTTGCAGTAATTAATGTTAAATAGCGTGCAATTAAATGTATAATTATCTTACAATCAGTCAGCTTGAATCCTTGCATGAAAAGAATAAAATATTACCTTCAAAATGCATGCGCAGTTTCTTTTGCTGTATTCGTCTCGAGCGGGGAAAAAAAAATCACAGCATATCCTCAGGGTGAATGATGAAGAGTTTGGGGTGAAGCTCGTGAAGCAATCATGGTTACACCGTGAAATCTTCAGTGGTTTCGCCCAGCAGTAATCAAAGCGACTACTGCTGGGCGGCCTCCTTGGCGCACACCGTCTCGGGATCGCGATCCCGCGACGCGACGCGGGATCGCGTCGCGCGCTCGCGTCGCGGCAGTCTCTCGAGCTCGCACCTCGGGATCCTGCCGACGAGCACGAGCCGCAGCGGCGCGGCCTTCCGCCCCCAGCGCTCCTCGTCGTCCATGGTCCGCCAAGCAGCACGATTCGGCAAGCGCACTCCACGTACGGCGACGATCCAGGAGAAAGAGATAACGGGCGCGAGCGCCTTCGGAGAGCAGCGGCACCTCCAACGCCATCTAGCGTGCATTCACCCAACCGCCATATTGCACACATCTCTATGGGACAGCGCCATCTAGAAAACTAGACGAGAAATGGAGATGACGACACAGAATGTGTATAGCGCCATCTAGTATATCGTCACCCAACTGCAGTTTGCATGCATCTCTATGGGACAGCGCCATCTATGGGAGACGCGACGGCGGGGTACGCCGGATTGAGCGACGCCGATCGACGACCGACCAGGTGATGCTATAAGGAGCTTCGCCCCCTAAAAATCTCTTGACGTTGGTCCTGGAACGCGGCAAGTCTGACGGTCGTCGAACATGGTAGCGTCTCTAGCAAAGTGATCCTCGGCTGCAATACGCAGCAGAATGAAGTTAAATGAGCGTTAGTTGTCTGTTCAGGAAGCCTGCACGAATGTGCACACTGCGTTTCAAGTCATTTGAAGAAACGCGGTGTGCGTGAAGCGCCTCTGAAGTTTATGTTTACAATTGTACACACGGTGCCTGAAGAGGCTACTGTCATCGTCCTGACGTTGCTTCCAGGCTCCAAATTTCATGTTCACCGCAGTGAGAAGTAAACGAAGCTGCCCACTACAACCACTTCGAAGTTTCGAGATCATGACCCAGCCGCTGCAGTGGTACAATGGTCACGGTGCTCGGCTACTCACCCGATGGACGCGGGTTAAATCCCGGCCATGGCGGTCGAATTTACAAGGAAACGAAATGCTAGAGGCCCGTGCACTTAGCTTTAGGTGTACGTTAAAGAACCCCAGGTGGTCGAAATTACCGGGGCCCTGCACTATATAGTGCGCGCATTGAAATCATATTGCAGTTGTGGCACGTAGTATCACGGCAATGGCTGTTATTATTATCATAAACAGGCATAAATGCAAAGGGCGGAGCCTAACAAAAATGGGCACTCGGGCAGATTCGGCACTCGACTCTTGGATCAAAGGTATACTCCTGTGCTAGACGACAACATGGCGGCACTTGCTGTAATAACTTGCTGTTATACATTGTAAGCAAGCAGAAAGTTTGGACTGTAGCTAAAGAGTGGTCAATTTTTCAATTGTTTTATACCAACGACAATCAAATTCTGCTTAACAGCACTTCGTCATACACGACACAGATGATTATAGGGCTCTGACTTCGTATACGGCACGACATGTTTAGTTGCTGGCGGACAGATTTCGTTGGTGGTGTATATACAGGATATGTAGGAAAAGTAATGTCAGTGAGCCAATTGAAAAAAAAAATTAGATGTGATCGTTACAGTACATTAAAAGGTTTTGATTTGAAATAGGCTTCTCCTGCAGCGATACATCGCTTCCAGCAATATTTACAGGCGTTGGTGGTGTCACTATAGACCTCCTTTGGAATGTATTTTACAGCCTTGGTGCAAGCCCCTTTGCCTTTGTCAACTGTCCTAAAATGACGGGGTTTTTTTTCGTGGGATGTTTGACACTCCGACAAAGCATCATAGGCTGTCTTTCTGTTATGAAAAGTGTACACTGTGGACTTGCTTAGCTTCACACAAAGGTTGGTGCCAATCATTTCGCCGTTGTTCCAACGAAATCATTATTACGGCTTGAACGGCAAATGAAAACGAGTTTCACGGGACAGCCTGACTTTACTCCTCAGATGGTCACAGACTACTGAACGACCAGTACATAAGCAAACTTCGCCCTCCAGCAATACCAACCTGCCCTGGCGCGATGCGTCATACAATCGCTTCACAATGTAATCACCGAGATTGCTTTTCGGACAAACCCTGTACGAGCGAACGCAACAAAGTCGCTCACATACGACCCCCACGGATGAAAAAAATTCTTGGAAAGCTTGTATTAAGTCTATTACATACAAATGTGGTGCTTACTTGCTTGAATACAAAAGACGGATTCAATTATGTGTTGCTCAGGCACTAAAAAATTTTCTTAATTAAGATACGTCTTATATCTATGTAGCGGACGCCATGTTATTTATTAGTATATCACAATTACACAACTAGGTTCTTCGTTACTATAGGCACTTCGCGATATAAGGAACGTTTGTCCATTTCATTCAGACAATGACAACTTTTCAATGTATACAAGGCCACTCATGAGACAGATGAAGATCACAAAAACAATTTATTATTGCAATTCAATTGCACTCCCAGGCTTTCTACGCTAACCGATAAACCATATTCTGTAGATAAACCGCAATGGGAAATAAGCTTTTGCAAGGCAACCAGCTAGCTGTGCTCCGCATTATTATCTGTCGTACCACAACGTAATGAAAGAAGAGTAAAAAGCAGGAACATTGCCTTTGCTTTGTGTACTTTGTTGGCTTGAACTACGTGGTGTTTTTCAGGCCGCAGGTAAGCGTATAAGCTGGCTTAAGTAACTTTATTTAATGGCGTTCATTTACTCAAAGTATCACCAAGAATCTACAGCGACTATGACGTATATCACAACAGCAGCAACAATAGGCGAGAGACCAGACGCACATCAGATTTGCTACCCTGTCCTGCAGGAAAAGAGAGAGAGAAAAACTTTTATTTGCACAAGTACATGAGCTCTTCTTCGTAGGTTAAAGCCCTTAGATGAAGGCCCCATTGGCTCGTGCCACACCACGTGCCCACTGGATCAGCCAGCTCTGCAACCAAGAGGAAGCTGTTGCGTGGCGGCAGCTTCAGACTAATTGATTCCCCCTGCCTTTTCATACTTCATTTTTTCCACCACACACATTATCCCTCATACTGCCCCTACTGTGGGAGTGAAGTTCTCGGTATAGCACCGCATTTGGGAATGCGAACACCCACCGGGATATTCACCTATTCCTTCATCCTCGCAATCTTCCTGGGAGACTACGCTGACCAGTTCAGAGCTGCAGGTATGGAATAAATGGCTTAAATGAGCGAGAGAATGAAACACAGAATTCACGTGTCGCGTGCCACACTTGGCGATGCACATCGGGTCTACCAAGGCTCGCAGATACCTGTCGGCTTCCCGTACGCCACAGCAGTAAGGTTTTCATCAAATAAAGCGGTCAAGGGAAACTCTGCTGTAGACAAATATCGCTTTCTAAAAAGATTTCACCACTTAGCGCTATTTAACCACTTAGAAGTATTTCTAAAAATATTTAAACACTTAGAAATGCGTACACTAAGTATACTCTAAGAAATAATCGAGTAAAAAGGGTGTCTTTTTTTGCTACACAACTATAATCGTGATCTACCCCGCGTACTTTCCCGGCGTTATCACCGCCATCCCGGCACTTCCCGGTCACGAATGCCGCGCGCGTTATCAGCGTGACATAGCGTTCTTGATAGGAATGTGCTGAGAGCCGGGTTTTCAAGAGAGGAAACGTGAGCAAGTCAGATGACGATTATTGTTGCGTAGCAGAAATACTCCCGAAATACTCGACTTTTTCTTAGAGCGATACACACGAGTGCTTCTGCGGTTCACCGGCGTAAGAATGCGACCACAGTGTGATCACCTCCAACACACACTCTAAGAAAATGTCGAGTATTTTGGGAGTATTTCTGCTACACAACAATAATCGTCATCTGGCTTGCTCACGTTTCCTCTCTTGAAAACCCGGCTCTCAGCACATTCCTATCAAGAATGCTATGTCACGCCGATAACGCGGCGTTCGTGACGGGGAAGTGCCGGGACGGCGGTGGTAACGCCAGGAAAGTACGCGGGGTAGATGACGATTATAGTTGTGTAGCAATAAGACACCCTTTTTACTCGATTATTTCTTAGAGTGCATGTATTCAATCAATACAATATCGATTAGAGGTCCCACTGATATTGTTTACTGTGGGACCTCCTTTTGTAATACCTAAGAACTGTGTCACTTGTATTCTCATGATGTTACAATAAACTTTAAACATCCACAGAACGCCATGGTCACTACCGTAGAAGTGGGTTTCGCTGATGCAGTAATGAACATTCCTGAGTTTTGATGATCTGGTTAGAAAGGGTTTTATTTCAGAACCAAACATTCCAGAGTGAAAACCCGACGTTAGAATGGTGGACGTCGTTGGCTTGCGCAGGGCAGCTCAGGTGACCAAGTGCGGCTCCAGCTTTCGTTTGTAGACTTGTAGAGACAGGTCTTGAGAAGCTGTACCAGTGGCAGTGGATGAGTGTGTTAGCAGCTTCGCATCCTTTTCGTAGAAATCGCCTGCAAAGTATTGAAGACAAGAAACAACGAAGTTCAAGACAGGGCTTCAAGTATCCCATATATTATTCACTTTACGCGACTCGATTCCTCGGCGTCTTCAAAGATGCGATGTTGTAGTTTCTTAGATATAACAGTTTTGTGTCTTTCGTCTGGATTTTTGCAATCCCTATGATTCTTACGTCTAGCTGTGGGGATTTTCGCAATCTTTCACGCCGACATTCAGTCATAGCGAATATAGAGGACATCTTCATCTAACACTATCTTTGGCTACGAAACCACCACACCGATACGTCAGATCAGCTCTCATGCAGAGAAAATGAACTAAGAATCCTATTCACATTCTACAGCTAACTACTTTAGCATTGTTTTTTGAAAAACATCAAATGTCCGAAGATCAACGCGACAGTTCAGTGTGATGTGAAATCAACAACTAAAGTTAAATCGAGACGTCTCAAGTTTGCGACACTGCGTCTTTCAGTCATCGTTCTTCTACTTGGCCTCGACGCACCGATGAAAATGATGGAGTGCATTAGTTTTCTTTCGGTTTCAAAATCTTTAAATGAGAACATATAAAAAACATCACACTCGTAACTCCGAGCTACGATCATTCCAGTTCCTTAACGCCTTCGTAGTCTACGAGATTTTACGCCTTCCGAACAGCGCTAGAATACGCAATAAGGAGGAACAGAAAGACGAATACAAGTGCCCGTGTAATCCCATGCAGTGTTGCTGTATGACCAACTAGCCCATCAATAGGCTTTGACATTGATGCTTGCTTTCTGTTATCAACTGCTCGACGACGATACTTATTGTGAAGCGTCTAATGATTGGATTCAGTCCTAGCTTACCGCAAACTGTCGCTGCCCCCGCCTTCGTGCAGGTTTAGCGCCCGTAGAAGTAATGGGGGTAGTAGGCACCATAGTATCCATAGTGGTACGGGTAACCGTACGTAAGAACGTACTGCGGTGCCGCAGTAGTGTACGAGACGGCGAAGAGGGCCAGCAGGGCAAGGAGGATCTGCAAAGAGAGCGACAGGTTTGGTTGAATAAACAATAGAACTTACGTGACCAACATGAGTCCAAAATTTGTATGCTTTCGCTGATGTGGTCTCGCTGATGTAGAGGTATTAATTAACAGGTAGCGGTTCCCGTCAACTGACCACATGCGAGTTCCCCCGGGCACTAAGACGATCGACATGCAAAAATGGTTAATCGTGGCAAATGCAATGGTTTGGACATCTTAAAAAAGGCCTTATTTGATTTTGTTTGCACAAAAGAGCAATTTTCATTGTCACATACCTCAAGCTGGCAACACAGGGTGGGGATTCAGCAGTACAAAGCAGCTACACCTCGTCTATGATTTGACGTAGTAATTCCCAAATGGAGAACCTGAACACTCGGTGCTGTTCCAAAGAAAGTTGATTTGAAATGGGACCCCGCGAGCTGCTATCGTTACCTGGCGCTTCCACACAAATACCAGGCTTTCGTACAGACCTCCACGTTAAGAAAACTATAGCAACGCTGGGAACTGCATGAAAATTGCTCTACGAATCTGCGAAGCGTAATCCGCAGCAGCGCTATTAGTAATGTTTCAAAATGGGAAATGGTATTTCTAGTTTCATGTGCCCATTTATCTCTTGAAAAAGATGCGGAAGGCGTATTCTAGGAAGCAAAACAAAATGCTAAGAGTGTAGCTCACAGTCTCTTGACTGCGTTAAAAGTCCACTTTGAACATTAAATTACAGTTGCAATTTGAAAATGAAATTTCGTTAACTAGGGATGGAAACACAGCAAGAGGACGACAAAAGCAGCGAAACAAATCCGCATGTACTAACCAGAATCTTGATCATGGTGTCGGGATCTGCGACGCTCCGCAACTGCTCAAGATGAGAAGCTCTGTACCAGGACCGGTGTGTGTGCCTGGTTGCCGGTACGGATCCTTTATATACGCGTCTCTTCAAGGCGAGCAGTCACTCTTCGTTCACTCACCACGCTGGCCCGGCCCCTGCTGGAGTTGCGCAAGCGACTCGCTCGCGCGCTATGCACTTACATGCGACAAAAAAACAAAAACAAAAAAAAAAAAAACTGCAAGGACGCTGCAAAGAGGATTCATTCGCGCCACGCGTACTCCGCCACTCAGTCAGTCAGTCAGTCAGTCACTCGCGCTCGGGGTTCCCCACTTTCGTTTTCATGCAGGGTTCTTTTTCTTTCTTCATTTCTTTTTTATCGCGCATTTCATGTTGCGCCGCCTCGCTTTTCAGCGCAGACGCGAATGCCTAACTGTATAGCTAGTGTCCCGAGTGGAAAATTATGGAACTACCGTATTTGCGTTTCCACAAGTGTCACGTGTCCCCAACGTGCCGCATGTCTCGTCAACTGCAGTGTAACCCTACCAAGGGTGGTTTCAAGGCCAGAGCCTTATATGGCTAGTCGGTCTACGAATGTCGAACGACGCCGGACGACGCTTGCATCGTCTAATGGCGGTGTGAGCATGAATAGCGCCGAAAAACTCGTGACTTAAATACATATATAATGATGCTGACCAACCACGGGTACAAATTAAAAGTGAATTCGAAGTGACTTCAAGTGGACTTCAGATTCAGATTCCTTGTTTGAAATGTTGTCATGTTGCAAAGAAAAGAGGAAAATGCTGGTACAGGAACAAAAAAAAAAATGCCCCCACCTCCCCGAAGGGAATCGTGAGGAAAAGCGAATGCATTTCGCGCGCGCTTCACTCCATTTATATATGGTGGTTGTGGTTCGAAGAAGGAAAAGGCGCCTAATTTCTGCAGCCCGGTCGGGAGCACGGCGCAGCGCCTGTTTTTTTTTTTTATCGCGGTAGCTCCGCTGAGCTCCCGCTATGCGAGCGCCCTCACGCGCCAGAGCGCGCTCCTCCTCTCCACTTTGCTAGGGGCGAGGATAAGCGCGCGCGCCCGCAGCTTTTGCTATGGGAGAGACAGTGAGAGCGGAGACATAACACCTGCCGGCGCGCGGACACCTCCTCAACCTATCCACCTCCCCGCGGACAACGCCGGACAACGCCGCCTGACATAGCCCGACTAAGAAATGCATTCGCATTTAAAAACTACGGAAATGTAGCTTGATGAGGTTCCTCTTCACGTCTTGGCATAAAGGATAGCGAGCAAACCATATAATTACACCATGAACATAATTAATACAGGTGAGCGACACATAAAAAATACGATGATGTACATATCTAAAAATGAATAACAAGAAAACGACAGACTCATGAACGAAATATTTCGCATACACAGGAAAAGTGAAGAAATGCTCATTAAATTGAATTAAGTACATCACGAGTAAATCAGGTGAATGAAATGTGGATCAAGAATGAATCATGTGACCTAGGTGCATAGGTCGGCACTTTAAGGGAGTACTCACTCAAACTCACTCACCACAATTTTTTTCAGCCTTCGCACTCACTCACGTTCACACTCACGTCCACTCACACTCATGAGTACTCACTCACGTTCACACTCACCTCCACTCACACTCATGAGTACTCACTCACGTTCACACTCACGTCCACTCACACTCATGAGTACTCACTCATACTCAACTCACCACGTTCAAATGAGTGTGAGTGAGTGTGAGTTGAGTGCACTCATTAGTGAGTGTGCCGAGCTATGCCTAAGTGTAAATCAACTCACATTAAAAATAATCAAATTCAACCAAGTGATGTTAGTTTGAATGAAGGCACATTAAAAAATTAGCGCTGCTTCGCACTAGTGGTGCCAAGTGTCAAAGAACAGCGGAGCAAGGCGGCCTTGCTTAGAAAATGTAGGCTTAACTGGAATTGCCGAGCAAGTGCCACCACCTGGCGACTGCGCATTGACTTATTCCTTCATCATCTTCTTCTGTTTCTTTCATCTGTCTATCTTTCTTTCTCTGGCGCATACACGCTTTCTGTTGCCCCGTCTTCCTTTATTCACCCACACCCTTGGGCTTGGGCTAAGGTCTTCAACTCGCGGTGTGTTAAGGCGTTGACAAAATTGCAACTTCTATTAGAAATGCGTGGAACGGGACGGACGCATAATAAGGGACCGTTGCAGGAGTTAATCGCGGAGGCCACATTCATCATCATCATCATCATCATCATCAGCCTGTCTATACGCCCACTGCAGGGCAAAGGCCTCTCCCATATTTCGCCAATCAACCCGGTCCTGTGCTTTCTGCTGCCACGTTATACCTGCAAACTTCTTAATCTCATCTACCCACCTAATTTTCTGTCTCCCCCCTCACGCGTTTGCCATCTCTTGGAATCCAGTCAGTTACCCTTAATGACCAGCGGTTATCCTGCCGACGTGCTACGTACCCGGCCCATATCCATTTCTTCTTCTTGATTTCAACTATGATATCCTTAACCCCCGTTTGTTCTGTGACCCACTCTGCTCTCTTCCTGTCTCTTAAGGTTACACCTATCATTTTCCTTTCCATCGCTCGCTGCGTCGTCCTCAGTTTAAGTTGAACCCTCTTTGTAAGTCTCCAGGTTTCTGCTCCGTAGGTAAGTACCGGTAAGATGCAGCTGTTATATACCTTCCTCTTGAGGGATAGTGGTAGACTACCATTCATGATTTGATAATGCTCGCCGAATGAGCCCCATCCCATCCTTATTCTTCTAGTTATTCCACTCTCATGGTTCGGCTCCGCGGTTACTACCTGTCCTAAGTAGACGTACTCCTTTACAACTTCCAGTGTCTCGCCACCTATCGCAAAGCGCTGTTCTCTGCCAAGATTGTTCCACATTACTTTAGTTCTATGCATATTAATTTTCAGACCTACTTTTCTACTTTCCGTATCGAGTTCAGTAATCATAAGCTGTAATTCGTCTCCCGCGTTACTCATCAATGCAATGTCATCAGCGAATCGCAGGTTACTGAGATACTCTCCATTAACTCTTATCCCTAACTCTTCCCAATCTAGGGCCCTGAAAACCTCCTGTAAACACGCGGTGAATAGCATTGGAGAGATCGTGTCTCCCTGCCGTACGCCCTTCTTTAATGGGATTCTGTCGCTTTCTTTATGGAGGACTATAGTGGCTGTGGATCCGCTGTAGATTTCTTCCATTATGTTTATATAGGCTTCGTCGATGCCCTGATTCCGCAGTGCCTGCATGACTGCTGATGTCTCCACCGAATCAAATGCCTTCTCGTAATCTATGAAGGCTATGTATAGGGGTTGGTTGTATTCCGCGCATTTCCTTGACGTCCCCTTTCTTATGGATCAAGATGATGTTGGCATTCTTCCAAGAATCTGGCATCCTCCCTGTCGAGAGACACTTCGTATACAGGGTGGCCAGTTTTTCTAACATAGGAGGCCACAGTCATGATGTATTATTTCATTTTTCCGCTCCCTGAGGTCGACACCACCACGCCGACCAGGAACACTGTGAGAGGAAAGTGCGAGATATAAAAGGCGCGTTTGTAAAAAATTGGCCGCGTATCTGCGTGCTTCACTGCAAATGTCGTCGAAAGACGATAGTCTTGTGCCGGCCGTACTACTATGTTTTGCCTTGCCTCAGACAGCGCCTACTCTACGTTGAATTGGCCGCATCTGGCTGGCATTGATAAAATAGAGGAGGCGCTGCGCGAGATATGGACGCCATTGAAAAACATGAGCTTGTGCTGAACCAAGGTCATTACACCGTGACCAAGGGCCACTGCCAGCGGCAGCACCTTATCGTCGGCACAGGGCTTTTTTCGTGCAAAGCGTCGCAGTTCGTGCACAGCGTCGCATTTTCAGCGCAGCCTAAAAAAACACTAGGGTCTTTAGAATTACGTATGTATGTATTTTTTCTAATAAAAGAACACACGACCTGATACTTACATATTAATGTTGCGCCTCAGGTATGCGTAGTATTTGTTTTTGATCGAATATGTTCACAAGTATGAGCGCAAACACCAGTTCAAGATGGCTGGGCGTTCACAAAGGGGTTAAACTTTGGCACGAGTAGCTGAATCGGGTTACGAACAGACAGACAGACAGACAGACAGACAGACAGACAGACAGACAGACAGACAGGCCAAAATTTTTGCGTTGAGGTATACCAAGAAAGACTATCGTCTTTAATAGACAAAAATTACACCATCTCCCGCTAAAGGGAACCATGTATAGATGTGAAGCAGCGGGCGCTAACGCTTACATTGGCGGTGGCGTTGACGCTGGTGCTCATCGCAGCGTTGCGCAGGACAGAAAACTGGGGAGGCGCAAAGCACGCAGTGATGGAGCGGTGTTTCCTACTGGAACATGCCAATCGCTGCTAATGGGCAATGAGAGACAGAAGACTCCGACTGGACACAGAGACCCGCAGTCCGCTTTTAGTTAACGCGCAGGCTGCGAATTTTTATTGTTCAACAACGCACTGGAGAAATCTCCCACCGGCACCACCTTGGAGGTCAAGATCCATTGCCATATATACGGGGTGGCCAGTGAACGGTTGTGCAGCGCGAGCAGTCGGTTTTTTCAACCAAGAAACTCGCTAGCAGACGCTGCCTGCGTCGGCGTCGCGAGGCGAGAGAGGGGGGTGAGCGTAGGAGAGGAGAGAGAGGGGGGGGGACGCGCATGCGCAGTGGGAGTGTGGACGCCGCGGGCAGGGATGCCTAGAGGAGAGAGCGGGAGCGTAGGAGAGGAGAGAGAGAGGGGGGGGACGCGCATGCGCAGTGGGAGTATGGACGCCGCGGGCAGGGATGCCTAGAGGAGGGAGGGGGGGGAACGTAGGAGGGGAGAGAGGAGGGGAGGCGCATGCGCAGTGAGGGTGTGGTTGCCGCGGGGAGGGATGCCTAGAGAGAGAGGGGTAGAGGAGGTTTTTTTTTTTGAAAGGTTTGCGCATGCGCAGTAAGGGTGGTCACGCCGGCACACCACCACCGGATTAAGCTTCGCCATAAGATGCTTCACATCTAATAAGGAGTACTATGCCGTGCAGTTCAGACACAACGATACAAAAGTTAAGAGTGCGATAAGCCACCTCAATGAACCATTTGATTAGTAAGAGCGCGCATAGACTGAGTAATTTCTATTCTACTGTCCCAATAGTGTGAACCCACACAGACTCGCTGAAGCAGTGACCTTGGAGCCATTAATGCGATGTGCAACTGTACACCTTATGCTTGCGAACTTCGGCAGTCGCCCTGGGAACATTTGTTAGTTTACGAGAAATGCTCTCTTCACTCTCTGATTATCGACGTCAGCGATGGAGTCACAACGAACAGCATTACCAATAACGAAATGCCTTTAGTTCAAAATTACTTATTCAACAAAATTCTAGTGCTTAAATGCAAAAATTGCTGCAGATCCACGAAGGGAATGCTGATTATGGAGCGAAGCTCTATTGACGAAATGATAAACGATATAAAGGATGTTTATGAAATCCGTCAGTACGTCCATCAGTCTGTCCGTCCGTCCGTCCACGACGCACGGACGGACGGACAGATGCACGGACGGACGGACGGATGCACGGACGGACGGACGGATGCACGGACGGACGGACGGATGCACGGACGGTACACGGACGGACGGATGCACAGAGAGATGCTCAGACGGTCGGACGAACAGATGGACGGATGGACGGACGCACGCACGCACGGACGAAAGGACGGACGGACGGACGGACAGACAGATGCACAGACAGAGTACGGTCTATTTTAAAGATATATGCACGCTATGAACGCTCTGTGTATGGTATATGTAACACCTGTGTTTCGGTCCGACAGGAAGCTTCGACGACGCCGTCAACGGACATCGTGAGAGCCTAAGGAGCTTCGCTCCTAAAAAGAATCAAATTGGATCAAGCGACTTAAGTTCGAGTCAACGTACATTGAAGGGAATCAGATGAATCCAGAAGATACAAGTGTATTAACAATACCTCGCAGAGCATAGGCTTTTGCATGTGATCTCCCTTGCGTTAGCTCAAGTGACATGGTGTCTTTTGGTCGTCTGAAAGAGAAAAGCCGTTTCATGAGAAACAAAGTGTCCTTGCCCATGCAAGTTAATCCATGTACTGCTGGACTGTATCGGTTAAGGAAAAATTGGAAATGAGCAGAATAAAGAGTAAAAAAAATGCAGGACTTGACATTTTGATACAACTTCCAATATTTAATCTGAGTGGCCTCAAAGTGACGCCATGTGCTGAGCCTCGTTGGAAGAACGTCACGATTTTTCATGTGTCACTGAGACTTCAGAGCAAGAGAGGGGTTGATTAAAGTCTGTAACATCGTAAGGTAACTAGGCGAAACCTCAAAGGTTCTGCGTCTGTTACGTGGAAACGCTTGATATTTTCATTTTATAGTACGTAATTGTGATTACTTTAGCGTCCATTGGAAACTTCATCCAACACGTAGGCAAATGACCGCTTCATCTATCAAATTATTATCGCAACTTTAGCACAGGAATTCGAGCGACAAGAAATGCTTAGTTTGCCTTGGGGCCATTGAGATTCCACGTTAGAACTAATACGTGCCTACCGAAAGTGTTCGTGATAAACAAGTTACGGGTCATTGCTTTGCATGTAGAGGACACCGGTGCAGTGCTATGCGTTCTCTAATGCCGTCTCATTTACATGAAGCTGCCATTGCGATGACGCAGGCGGTGCTTTGAGACAACATTTATAAACTCTCTCGAGGAACTCGTTTTTCAGGTACGACGGGCAGCGTCACTTCGTGTATTTTTTTCGTTTTTTTTTCACGAATTCTTCGTTCACTGCGTCTCTTCCTCTACAGCGTAGAGTCGACGGCTCACAACGCACAGCAAAGTGCACATCCGACAGCAAGCAAGTACCACGACGACGTTTTTACAAGTGGTAGTCTTTTTATCGTGGATTTGTGGAGGGCTACCTGCCCTGAATATCGCCGAAGAATGGAGATTACGAAGAAGTCCACATTTAACCATGGGTCACGACAGCTGTTCCCGACAAAGTTCGAAAGCAATTTCGTCTTGGCTGCTGCTAGCCCTTGTTAGACCCAGTCCTGGCAGCTGTTCCCGAAGAAGTCTATAAACTTCACCCTGTTTCCACCACTGTTCTTTAAAAAGTCTAAACCAAACCCTGCCATGACAGCCGTTCGCGATACTCCTGATTGACCCTTATCGCAAGAGCTCTTTTCATAAAGATGTGGAGTGTTGATTTAACCTTGTTGGGACTACTGTTTCGGATTATAGCTCTGAACAAACCATACCCTGACTGCTGTTTTCTAAAGAAGCTGCTCATTAAAGCTAGCTTTTTTTCAGCATATGCTTTTATTTCTGCGTTCATTATGATGGTCAGCTTATTCTTGTGTGCGCTGCATGACCAAAGTTTCTCCATGTGGTACCCAATAACCATCGTATCAAATGGCTTGATCATGTACGTACGGATGTTCTTACTTTATCGTTGCGTCAACTAGCTAATGCATTTCCTTTCTTGGCACACTCGTCCCTTAACTATTACCGATCACCCTTAGTATACGTTACACGTGTCCTAAGGGTGATCGGTACTAACGGTGCACAAACAAAGGTTTGTGCACCGTTACCAAGCGAGATGATTCGGTGTGGCTATCTTCTGGGTGTGTGTGATTATCCGAAAACTTCGAATAACGAATTCCAATAGACTTTCAATCTAATCTGTAAGTATTCGAAATACCGAATGTTTTTCGAATAATCAGTACCGATTGAAAAACCCCAAAGGAACAAAACATTGGAGAAGCGAGGGGTAATTCTTCTGTTTTAATCACTGAATACCCAAGATGCATGCAGTACAAGCTTTTACGAGATTATTTATGCTGTATTGATCACCAGATGATGGCGTCATTGCTCAGAACTACACTGTCGCGGAAGCGGAAGTGCCGTCACTTCGCTGTCATCATCATGAGTTTGGTGGTTTTATTGGCCGGCATCTTGGCGTAACCTTCTCTCACATGCTCTTGCTATATGCGTTTACATGAATATCAGCAGACGCAAGCGTTGCGTTTATATAAATTGTTTCTGCAGATACAGTGCTCAACAGCGTTGCTTATCCTGCTTTAAGTGCTAAGGCCCATGCTGTAATAACTACTTTATCCCTTTCGTTACATATTTTTACGTAGAAACTTCTGTCTTGTTCTTCACTGCTCCTCTTCGGAGCCCATACCCCACTGTTACCTCCTAACAATATCTATCTGTATGGGTGATGTTCGGCTGAACATGGTTTAATATTAGATATCAATTTTATTTAAAAGCACGTGACACAGAATCACCTTGAATACCGTAATCAGCTTTATATTTCAACCTACAGTTACGAAATATCCCGAAGGCTCTAGTCGCTGCTGTGTAAGAGCTTATGTCAACGCGGCACATTTTGTCGGTTAAAACTAATCATGTTGCCTAACTTACCATCTTTTCAAGTCATGTCACATGACAAAAGTTCGACATAGATTGACATTACTGCCTGCTTTGTTATCTACGAATTAGCACAGTTTGCATCAGTGTGATTTTAATGTCATACTGTATCTACCCACAGCCAGTATGTATTTATTGTGTAATCATAATGAATGTCCAAGCTTCATATCTGCGTTGTAATTCATCTTTCTGGCCTAAAGACGTATAATTCCATGTTTGATATCTCACACTTTCTTTATTTGGCCTAAGGTGTTTGACAGTTATATTTTGGTGCACTGGCACTGACTGTGGCCTCCTTTCTTCTTTTTAAATGCGAATGCATTTCTTAGTCGGGCTATGTCAGGCATCCGTTGTCCGGCGTTGTCCGCGGAGGAGGAGGAGGAGGATAGGTTGAGGAGGTGTCCGCGCGCCGGCAGGTGTTATCTCTCCGCTCTCACTCCCTCTCCCATAGCAACAGCTGCGGGGGCGCGCGCTTATCCTCGCCCCTAGCAACCGGAGCAGGTGGTGCGGGCGGAGTAGCGGAGAGTGAGTGGAGAGGAGGAGCGCGCTCTGGTGTGTGAGGGCGCTCGCATCGCGGGAGCTCGGCGGAGCTCCCGCGTGTGTGGAGAGAGAGTGTAGGAGAGGGTAGGTGCAGTGCTTCGCCGCTCCTTCTCTCGCCGTTCGCTCTCTCTCCTCCCTGCGCCCCACTCTCCCGTCCGCTCGCTCGCACGTATATATAAATGGAGTGAAGCGCACGCGAAATGCATTCGCATTTCCTCACGATTCCCTTCGGGGAGGTGGGGGGCATTTTTTTTTATGTACCCGTCCCCCTACGTCAGAGGTCTCAAACTCACCTTAGCCAGCGGGCCGCAGTGACGCAATTTAGTCCCGCAAGGGCCGGCGCAGTGAAGAAGATAAGAGCGAGGGAGGGGGAGGGAGGTTTGCACAAATATTCAGAAAACGTTGCCAGTTCAAAGAAAACCTTTCAAATATATCTCATACAGGTAATTTCTGAAGGAGCTTTGGTTCAAAGATTCCAACTACGCGTCGTTACCGATCTCCAAAATGATGATGATTTATGGCGTAGTGGGCACCTCGCAAGTGTACTTTCAATAGTTGCCCAAGAGAGTTTACAACGGGGCTAATCCCCCTAGCGTGGGTGTGTGCCATGGATACAAGGCCCTACTCTACGCTACTCTACACTACTCAACGCTTTAGAAAGGCAGCTCTTCCAGCTTTCGCTGTGTCCGAGCTGCGTGTTCAGCGCAGGCCTGGCGTATCTTTTCCTTCAACCATCTGTTCTCTTCAAGAACTAGGGACAGAAAACAATAAAATATCCGAAGAAAAGATGACGGAAGAGGACAGGACAGAACTGCTTGAAGTAATGCTGTATTGGTCTGGCCCAAATTACCAACGAAACCTGCAGCGGGCACGGATGGTTGGCAAGAGCCCACAGAATCCCACTATGTATACAAGCTTCCCTTTGAGCGAGGAGTGAGAGAGAAAATAGAACAGCTCTTTCTTTCTCCATCTCGTTAGTTCACAAATAAACGTCGATTCCTTGACCTTGTTTTCACTCTCTTTCATGTTCTGCTCTCAAGAAGGACCGACAGAAATCCTTGAACATTGTTGATTGTGTGCTAACCAACAACATCTCATGACAGTACCAACACTTGTAAAGATGTCCTGGTGCTTGTGCACGTCAGGCAATATAGCCAAGAGGCAATATAGCCAAGCATAGTCAAGAGTGCGTCTTCATTCGCATTTTATTTAAGTAACACGATGACGAAAAATGCACGTAGACGAGGTGTATACGACAGAACGAGTGCTTTTCCGTACACTTTGCCCCTGCTAGCGAACATGTACCAACTAACCCAGCGAATCGGATTGCGTTCCTATTTTAAAATTTTTGGAAACGAGGGAGTCATAAACATCAACATCTGGTTAGAAACATTTTATTTCGGAACCCAGTGACCAGATAGAAGGACGCCCGGTGTTAGAAGTGCGGACGTCGACGTGTTCTCGAGGAACCGCTGGAGGAGCTCAGGTTCGTGCGTGTTTGGCTCGAAGTTCAACGTGGTGAAATGACTAGTCAGTTCTTCGAGGGCGGCAGTGGCTGTGACCGGTTGAATGCGTTAGCGAGTTGAGGTCGGTTTTCAAGAAATCACCTGAAAGTAAAAATACAGTAAATAGCTTATGCTTACGTGGTAGCCTCAGCATTTATTTTCACATGCAATAAAAACAGGAATCTTTGTGTAAACAGCTTATAGCACCAACTTTGATCTCCTTGTTGGTTCTATTGAATCCATTACTTCTCACCAAACGGTATTATTACTTCTTGTCACTGTTTAGCGGTGAGAGCGATATCTTCAAATGTGCATACGCCAGAGTAAAAACGGTTAACCCTGCTTTGCATATGTACACCAACCCTTTAGATGAAGTACAGAAACAGGCATTTCCTAAACAAAGCATTCAACTTAATTGAGGGGAAATCGTTAGGGCAACGTCGGACTTCTTCATTGTAGGGCTCTCAGCTGGCAACGGCTTAAGACACACGTAATGGCCGACTCTTCCTCGGTGCTGGAAAAGGTACCGTTTAAAGAAGTACACGTCTTCAAGGGCTGCGACTTCAGCCTAGGAACTTGCCCAATAGTGCACGTTTGAGGAATATCTGCTTTTCTTTCCCATTGTTGCACTTCTCTTCTACAAGCTCCCAACAAGCCTGTGAGGACACAGTACAACTGCCTTGCTCCAGCCAAAGTATAGGTCTACAAAAATTAGCTTCCGCTTCTGTCGCTGTACTTAACGTGAATCGTATTATACTACGAATGTGTGTCGTTTGCAGGCTCCAGCTAGCGAAACGGCCAGGTGCCATGCTTACCACGAACTGTCGCTGCGCCAGCATGACATCAGGCTTAGCGCCCGTAGTAGTAGTGGGGGATAGTAGGCGCCGTAGTAGGCGGCATACGGGTAGCCGTAGTACAGGCCATCTGCGACGTAGTACTGTGGCTTCGCCACAGCCTGCGAGACAGCGAAGAGAGCCAGCACGGCGAGGAGGATCTGTGACAGATCACCACACGATGTTGTTAAAAGATGGCAAAGCAAATCAAGTGCAAAGAGAAATGGTTTTGTTCTAACCCACATGTAGAGGAACATGAGTGCTGGGCGAGTTGGTAATCTATAACGACGAAGCTGTGCGATAGATGGCACACGCGGAGAGTGCTATATCGGTCAAACCGGTAGGTCTTTGAACAACCGATCACAGGGCATCACTGGAGGCTCAGTCATATTCTAATTTGTGCCCTCACTTCAAAGATTGCAAATGACACCGGTTGCTGCGCCAAACCAAAGTGTCTAGGCATAAAGATTGGTCAGGAACAGCACGAGGAATATCAGAGGCGTTTTTTTTTGTTACAAGTATGGTGACATGTTCGGTGCTAGACCATCGGTTATGTTGCACAAACTTTAGATAGACTATCTAACCACCAACCTGTAAGTTCACGTGTTTCTTTGTATCTTGTTGTTTACATAAGCGTTTCTCCCAATAAATTTTCATTTGCGAGCTGAACTCGTGAGTTTGCCTTCCTTGACCCCGTTTTTCGCGCAATAACCTACATCTGTCTTTTAGAGTTCCTAGATATTTGCGTTTATCGAACAAAATAGTTCCGGGATAAGCAGCATCGCGGGGTAGTGCGCCTTAATCAAGTGAGCAGGCTGTGGTGATTAAGGCGTGTAAAACTCCTGACCTGGCACCTAATTTGCATTGCACATACGTCTATCGATATGCCACCACTAGAACTATGTCGTGCCTTTATATACTGAGTTTCACTTTGACTCCTGGCGTAGCGTAAGAATCTTTGATCGCAGACAAATACTTAGCCGAAACATTGTAATTAGACCGTAGACAACATCAGTATCGAGCACACATTTGTAAGCAATACGCTTAATTGGCAAAAGTAAAATGTCCAGCGCTGACGAATTTCATTCCCAAGTAAGCGTGGTAACCCTTTTTGCTTCTGATGTTTTCAACCGAACCTGTACACTGTAAGAACACCATAAGAACACCCGCTTCGTCACGATAAAGGTCTCGCCCTGTCTGTAAGGAGAAATTTAAGGTGTTCCGTGTTTTCGTGATACCCGCATCTCTCGACTGATAAATCGGATGGTCGGTATCATGGAGCATACAAGCAGACATTGATCCTCCCTTATCTACATTAGCATTTCTCCCTCAACTTTTAAATAAAAAACTAGCTCTAGATACATCCCTTTGACACCCCTAACTAGCAGGCCCTCCCGACAGCACCAACAAAATGCCCTCATCCCGTATTTTGCTCACACTGACCCACTTAAGTTTTCTTATTTCCTAAGAATCATAATTGAAACTGCCTTACTAAAACAAGTGATCAGACTGCAAAATTACGTTATTCAGCCTTTTTTGTTGCTCTGCCATTGCCACTCCTTATATGCTCGGACCATGAGTACCGCAGCAATGAATGAATGAATGAATGAATGAATGAATGAATGAATGAATATTCTTTCCGGGTCGCGAAAACTCAAATCTTCAGTACGCTCGCGCGCGGTTATTGAGGCACTTTATAGCAGGGGCCTCGATGTCCGGGGAGCACCTTTCAATTAATTTTATGCGAGCTCAGCGTTTGCCAGTATTGCAAATGAGTTCTGCGGAATCCCGCAAGGTGGCTGAAGGGTTAAGAAATTTTTTCGGCAACTAAGAAGCTTTTCTTTCTGAGAAATCCGTATGGATTCCCTTGTGGCTTCGTGCTACATACGGGTGGTTGTCTATATTCCCTTTCTCAGCGTTTGCCAGTTTCCTTTGCCCTCGCTATGAAAGATTCGTAAATAGGGGGTGGGCTGGAGCTGACGTTTCAACAAGCGGACTTGCTTTTTTCAAGGCTTAGTACTTTCTGATACTTTTCATCCACACATGATGAACCTACTCGCCCATAAAACAACGTTATTGATTAACCCATACTACAGCAGGTATAGGCTGGTGTAACACAACGTACTGTACAGTATCGAACACTTCTGATTGACGCGAAATGAGAAAACGCGGGAAGACGGACGAACGAGACGGCAAATGGAACGTCGATACCTACCAGGACCTTGATCATGGCGGCTGGGTCGGTGGGGCTCCCTCCGAGGGCTGCTGCTCGAGAGAGAAGAGTCTGAGCGTGTGTGTGTGCCCCGTCACCGACGATGCCAGCATTTTATACGGATTCCCTCAAGGCGACGTCTTCGCTTTCGCGCCACTCCGTCCCGGCCCCTCGAGAATTGCGCAAGTCGATAGTTCGCGCGCTGGCGCATACGTGCACCACGGAAATGAAATGGGAGGAAACGCAGATTAGAAATTCGTGGAAGCCCGCACTGTGACAGTCCGTCAGTCACTCACTCATTCAACTCACTGTTTTCTCCCTCTCTCTCTCTCTCTAGAGCATCTTTTTTTACCAGTTCCTCTTCGCGACGTGCAAATATCTCGCCATAGAGCCCAAGGACCATGAAGTGTTGGACAAGTGCTGCATGTACTTTGTACAGATTCTGCCAGCTTGTCTCGCTTCGCATGCAAACACAGATCGCAAGACTGGAAACATATTCGCGGTAACTTTCCGAAGTGTGCCTCTTTGTCAAGTTCTTCTCTGTCGTTTGTGCTCGCGCTTCCAAAAGAAATCATGAATTTGCGTATACAGACCTATTGACTGGTGAGCAAAAGGAATCCTCCCATATTTTGTTCTTCTTCTCCGAGTACAACGTATGTTTAAATTGTTGGACAGGATAAAAAACAGACAGGACAGGAAATAAAATAAATGCAGGAGTTTCTTGGTGACTATCATCCCTTTCCACTTCGCTGTTAGGATAAAAGTCAAATTTAAAAAAATGTAAATATAGTATCGCATTTGGCGATTGCAAGGGATCTTGTGTTACTACAGTCCAAAATATTTAACGCACACAAAAGCTATGAACACTTTCGATGTAGAGTTCACTCAATACTCATCACAAATATCAGTGTCTCAAAAAAAGAAGCGTTGAAGTACTTTTATTGTTTTGTGATTAATGTTTCAATATATATGTACTGTAATATTATCATGTAAAAATGTGGTGATCACGAAGCAAGTCATATTAAAGTCAAATTGGGGCTGTCCTGAAATTTGCATCATTTCTTAAATGGTTGTTTTATAGTGAGAGCAACCGCTTCTGAAAGAGTACTAAATTGCTGTGACTAGCTTTGCTCGTTGTTCCCCTCAATAGAATTCCGCAACGAAGTTAACAGTGAAAAATGCTTCCGTCGTTGGGCAGCAACTTCGAAATTTCATATCGAACCCCAGCACATCTAGACACATCTCAGGAAATTTGAATTATATATACATACTAACTTAAATCTTCATTAAATACCACTGCCAGAAACTTCCTGTGTCTGACTCGTTGCTTTAAAAAAACATATATTCCCAGTTTTTAAGTGCTAGACCCACGATGTAATTAGGAGGCACGCTGTAGTGGAGGCCTGCGAATTAATTTTGCTTATCTGTGGTGCTTTAACGCGCACCTGAATTCGCCCAAGGTGGCTCGAAGGCGAAAGCCATTTTTGGTGCGTTTTTTTTTTTTTTTTTTTTACCATGCGCCTTGCATCGACGTCCAAAGTTTGCTACTTAACTTGCACTGAATAACTGTCACTATTTCAGTATCACTAAATATTTGCATTAATTAGGTCAATACTTTATTCGATTGGACACACTTCCTTGAAAATCGCATTGGGTGTGAACACATATTTTTTGTTTTGTAAATAATTTCATTGCAGCAGGTACGGTGCAAGCGGCTCACAGGTGTGACTGCAGGAAAGTACCCTCGCCACATGGCCGTCACTGAACTCCGTTGAACTCTATAAATGTGAAGCTTCATTACGAAGTGATACGGAGATTGAGTTATGACCATGTCACACGGCAATTTGACGAGCTTTGGGCAGAAGCTGCAAAAGGTCCATAAGGCGCTGCTACGCCTCCGTTCGTGTTGAAAATTTCGCGTCTAGCCACGCCGAAAACATTCTCAATCGTACGTTTGATTGTGAAAACTATAGTTTATTCAAATCGAAGCAAAAAATTAAGCCATATCCACAAAGTGAATGATGATGAGTGGGCGAAGCTCGATCGTTTTCATCCATGGCAGAAAGAGAATGTGTGGTCTGAAACGCGCTTATACTTGTTCTTCTTGTTCTTGTTCACCTATCAGTGTGGCTCACACCCACTGTGGGGGATTGGCCAAGAATTGAGTGGTCTTATAAACTGTCACGGAAGTTTAGAATAATTGAGGCTATAGAATAAAAACCTTATAAATTTTATATGATATTTTGATGGTCGCTCAAATGTAAAAAAAAAAATAAATAATAATAATAATAATAAAATAAAAATAATAATACCTTTTTATTAGTATCAGACAAATTAAATCAACGCCCTATTTTCCATTTACCAAAAAAAATTGTTGTGCATGTATCGACATAGAAGAATAATAATATAGATTAGCTAGTTAATCGATTGGTTGCATTGATGTAATTCCTCACTGCCACACAAACCTTCGCACTGAAAAACCCAGAAATAGAGGCTCCAAAAGACAAAATCATGGGCACAGATAAATTAATTCCAATGGCACGTAAAGGTCTTTCTAGGTGGGTGGTTCGAGCTGTAATAAATCGCCTACAGCTCAAAAAGAAATGATCGATAGTTTCCAGTTCACCACAGAATGCGCACGATGGAGAAGGTGCCTGACCAGACCTGTGTTGGTAGAAATTTAGTTTCGGCACCCGACAACGCAGCCTCGTAATTGAGACTTCTAGATTACGTGTTTCACAAGAGGATCTCCGCCAGGGATATAATAGGTGCCGATATTCGGTGGAATTCGTCAGTGATGTGCCTGCAAGGCCTTCCATATAGTTACGCCGGCGAAATCGCGCAGCCGTCACATAAGCGGACGGTGGAAGACACGGTAAAATTGGCCCACTTATTGACGATTTTGCTAGGGAATCGGCCATTTCATTTAGGAACAACCCTTTGTGTCCAGGCACCCAAACTAACCAAACTTTTCTCAAATGCGTGGGTATTAGTGCACTAAATGCCTTTATTACTTCCAAGTTAGCACCAGCAGAAAGTGCAGCGCAGAGAGATAGAGAATCTGTTATTATAACGGCGGATGTAATTTCTGTGTTTAACTTTCGCAAAGCGAGCACCACTGCCAGAAATTCAGCCACAAACACGGGTATAAAATCAGGCAGTCGAATGGAATATGACCAATCCAAGTTGGGGCTAAATACACCAACACCTGACTTTTCGTCACACTGTGATGCATCTGTAGCAATAATAACCTTTGTTTTGATGCTCTGCAAGTGTCCTTGTAATAAACCATCTAGAGTATTATGGGGCAGTAATTTTGCATTGTTTGGGAAGATGTCGTCAAATTGGATATCCACAGAGTGCGAATTATAACTAGTCGGGGTTATGTCACTGATACGTACATTCAGCGGGTCCAGTAAACGTTGTACAAATATGATTTGTGGTGTGTGAAATCGCGGCCATCTAGCACCGAAAAATAATTCCGGATTTGAAATAAAAGCTGTTTCCGATCGTCGTAGTGGTGACTCGTATATTCTTAAGAATGTCTCAACGGTCAAAATTCGAAACCTGCAGGAAAGAGGGGGGAACTCTTGCTTCTAGGTATAAAACACAGTTAGAAACCGTTTTAGGAAGGCCAAGGCATAAGCGTAGTGCTTCTCTTTCTAAAAGGGTTAGAGGCCGGATTTTGTATGCTGGAGCACCAGAGAAAAGCACACAACCGAATTCCAAAATAGGACGAACGTACATTCGATATATCATTTCTAGAGTGTCCCTTCTGATACCTATGCGGTAGTTGCTTATCCTACGCAAAATGCCAATGGCACGCGCACCTTTTCCAGCTATATATTCGATGTGTTGTCGCCAGTTCAGAGGTGCATTATAAATTACCGCAAGGTATTTAATAGACTCCACCTGAGGTATGTCCTCATAATGAGATGAGGTATGTCCTCATAATAACACAATGAGATGTGCACGGGGTATTGCAGGGGGAAGACAAGAAAGGCACATTTCCTCGGATTCAGTAAGAAGTGATTGTCATCGAGCCAGTTCTCCAGGGTGTTAAGGTAAAACTGAAGCCGTTCATAAAGGGTCTGAATGTTATCTGCCGTTGCAAAGAACGCGATATCGTCAGCATACACATAAGTTGTTATTTCCTGGTGACGTGCTTCATGGTCATCAGCGTCATCGTTATCACGTGTAGTGGGTACATTCCACGATACTGGTCCGCGCTTATACTTCATCGTTATCACGTGTAGTGTGTACATTCCACTATACTGCGTCATCGTCATCTTTATCACGTGGAGTGGGTACATTCCACTATACGTGGCTATCTACCTACAACTACTACTACTACTACAAAGGAACGCGCTTATACTTCATGGTCATCAGCGTCATCGTCATCGTTATCACGTCTAGTGGGTACATTCCACTATACTGGAACGCGCTTATACTTCATCGTTATCACGTGTAGTGGGTACATTCCACTATGCCTACCTGCCTGCCTGCCTGCCTGCCTGCCTGCCTGCCTGCCTGCCTGCCTGCCTGCCTGCCTGCCTGCCTGCCTGCCTGCCTGCCTGCCTGCCTGCCTGCCTGCCTGCCTGCCTGCCTGCCTGCCTGCCTGCCTGCCTGCCTGCCTGCCTGCCTGCCTGCCTGCCTGCCTGCCTGCCTGCCTGCCTGCCTGCCTGCCTGCCTGCCTGCCTGCCTGCCTGCCTGCCTGCCTGCCTGCCTGCCTGCCTGCCTGCCTGCCTGCCTGCCTGCCTGCCTGCCTGCCTGCCTGCCTGCCTGCCTGCCTGCCTGCCTGCCTGCCTGCCTGCCTGCCTGCCTGCCTGCCTGCCTGCCTGCCTGCCTGCCTGCCTGCCTGCCTGCCTGCCTGCCTGCCTGCCTGCCTGCCTGCCTGCCTGCCTGCCTGCCTGCCTGCCTACCTACCCACCCACCCACCCACCCACCCACCCACCTACCTACCTACCTACCCACCCACCCACCTACCTACCTACCTACCTACCTACCTACCTACCTACCTACTACAACTACTACTACTACTACAGGGGAGGGACAGACCCACACCCTAAGGAGCTTCGCCCCTAAAATTCTTTTAGCCTTTATGACAGAAACGTGTACCTAAGCGTCGTAGTGAATGCAAAATTGAAAATTAAGCAACGACGTGCCGTTCACAGAGGCTGCCACATGAGAGGTAAAGATGCGAAGTAAATCGCCCTTAGAATGCAACATCATAGGTCATCGGCCGCCATTATCGTACCTGCATAGCCATAACCCTTCTCATAAACCATGGACGGGACAGGTCCTAGTGAGTAAAGATGTAGGGTTAACTTGGCGCCCCGCTTAGATAAATCGTTAGAGGGGGAGCCTGCCTCCCGGTGCGCACACATATGCTAAAATGATCGCACGAGGAACAGCAGTTGGACACTTCAGTTGGTGATCTGTGCCACAAAGGCGTAGCTCTCTCCTCCTCATCCTGCATAACCTCCTCTCGTATGAACGGCGGAAGACGTATTCATTACGTCTCAAGTCATGTACGGAACGTAAGTTCTCCAGTGGCAACGGGTGGGCTTTGTGTTGCGTCTGTAGGCGAAAAAAAAATCCCGCTATGTTTTTCTTGGTCTCATGGCTTAAAAGGGTGATTGGCGAGTCTGCTATTACGAGGCTGCTGGAAGTCGCTCGTGGAACACCTAGGGAGACGCGTAGCTAGGAAGCTAATAGCCTTTGAATCGCTCTACCGAAGTGCGGGAAAGGCCGTGTAAGATTGCTGCAGAGTGTGCACTTTTCTGTCGTATTAAAGCACAGTGAACAGTGAGCCTGGAGGATACTGATCCGCCCCATGATGTACCAGCAAGTCTGCACTTGCGTATTTACCCATGATTGCTGCCGACCAAGTACTACTCCGAGACATTGATGCTGAGTCACAATTATTAGTGGTTCTGCTTCTAAATTAAGATGAAAATTATTTAACTTCCTACGGGTGAAGGGTAACACAGCTGTCTGCGTGTGACCGAGCAATTCTTCTTTCTCTTAAAAAGAGGTTGATGATATTTATGCCCTCTTGCAATGCCGTCTGAATTAACTGAACCAGATGTCCAAATGCACACATCATCTCCATATAGAGAGAATCTCAACTTCAAAGGCAGTCTTTTTACTAAATCGGCTATGACACAGTTTATAAAAAAGGGCTTAGTACGTTTCCCTGTGGCACTCCCTGTCTTTGATCGTGCACAGCACTCTTTCCTTCGCTCGCCTGAATGAGTATTTTGCAACTTGATAAAAATTCAGAGATCCACCGCAAAGACCTACCGGACATTCCGGGTTCTAACATACTTAGCAAAACGTGAGTGTGACTGACTATGTCAAATGCCCTTTTGATGTCTAAGAACACTGCGATCGTCAAACTTTCGCAGGTGCGTTCGTGTACCACATACGTTACTATGTCCAGTATTGCATCCATTGTACATCTCTGTTTTCTAAAACTTTTTAAGTAGTTGCACAATACATCCGGTCTGTTACACCACCACTGAAGTCACGCATCAATAATTTTCTCCATTAATTTACATAACTTGTCAGACTAATTGGACGGGAAGATTCAAGGCTCAAGGGCGTCTAACCCGGTTTCAGGATTGGAAGGATTCGAGCGAGTTTCCATGACTCGGGCACAATTTCTTGTGGTCACCACTGTTAGAAAAAACCGCACACTTACAGGAGTGGCCTACGGGACCGAAGCCGCACAAACGCCTCAACTTCCGTATCCTGTAGCGCGCCTCAACGGTTCCCAAACCATCTTCCAACAGATTTTTGTTAGGAGGCATGATAAGTAGTAACGTTTACAGTGATTGGTTTTTGGTCAGTGCGGTTATATCCCACTATATGCAAGCGCCCGTACCACAGTGATTTCGCTATTGCAGCATTAAAACTTCGAACGCAGTACTTTCTTCGGCGTAGAGATACAGCATCGGTAATGTTTGTAAGTAACTAAGGCTTCAATAGTGTCCTATGCCGTAAAGGGGGGACATCCTGGCATCAAGAGCTGACCCGTTGTTTTACCGTAAGATGACGGCGGTTGTTTTAACAGTGTAGATAGTTGTAAATATCTAGGAGTATCGTCGTGCCTGTTGGCCCGAGGTTTCTTAGCATATTGTACGTAATGCCATCCGGTCCAGAAGCCAATTTTTGACGCACATTGTAATTATTGCACATTGCAGCTCACTTAATGTAAATGCAGGATCTAGTTTGTTGCTCTACTGACTGACCATGCATGGCCGTGCTATGATAGAAGCCCCTTGGCACATACTCGCTTTTTAAAGGTGATCACGCGAACCGGTGGTACGAAAAGCTTAAACAACTCTGCTGTCAAAAGAAAAAAAAGAGTGCCACAATTCTCTTTCGTGAATCTCGTATCTTCCATGTGTTCTTCGTTCATAAATCATTAATCCTGACCTAGTCGCCCAGTAATTTTTCATAGTAACGTAATTCCTTAGCTCTGGCCCTTATTAAAGGGGTTAACAGAGTCAAAATTCTCTTAAACATTCAACTTTCGAAATCGGTTTCACATGCATAGCAGTTGGAAGCGTCTTGCGGCGCTTCTCTCTTCGATACTTTTTTTTTGTCTCCTGCGCTCTAGGAGGGCTTGACATAACCTATCGAACGTTGTTTTGTACGCTGAAACCTTCTACGAAAGACTTTTTTAAAATAAAGCCGCTTATGTGGGAGAGTTACCACAGAGAGAGAGAGAGAGGGGGGGGGGATTAGTCTTATGAAAAATAGGTTATTTTTTCCGGCGTGTATATAACCTTTGGCATGCCACTCTGTATAGAGACGGCGAATGGGATCATGCTATTCTAGCAGAGGGAGAAGAAAACAATCAAATACTACAAACAAACATGAAGCGCCAAAGTGAACCTGATACTAATATTTACAAAGGGTATATGTCAAGTAAGTTTAGGCTTTTCTATGTGAAATAGTCCATCATTAAAGCTTTCCGATTATGCGAATTTCTGAGACGTAAATAAATAGTGAACTCGAAACCCCTCGCAGTTTTAAAGGGCCAGGCACTGTTCACAATATGCTGCGTAACGTTCACGGATCGTTGCAAATCATTCCCATCTGTCATTCAATTGTCTCTCGTCGCGTTACGTGGGACATTAAACTAATACGCACTGCATGGTCTCCATGCTGCCTCAGTTATCACATTAGGGATTAGTGTTAAGTTCTATACGGCAGAAGCAAAGGAAAGTTTATTGAACAAGTGTACACAAACAAAACAGCAGCAGCTGAAGTGTTCTGAGAGGTGTATTTCTGAGGGTTTGGACGTTCTGAGCAGCCATAATGCGACCGTCGGCAAGGTCCCTGTTAAGCCAGTGTTTTCTTTCCTGAATTATAATTATTTGTCTGTACTAGCATCAGTTAAGTAATGTGGTTTTATTGTTCTTTCGAATAACCAATATAAAAGTAAAGCTAGCGAAGCAATAGCGTCAGTGTTCAAGCTACAAGATACTGTTTCACTTCCTAAATTAAAAAGGAGGCAAAAAAAATTGAAGGACACTTTGTACATTCAAAGTGTGTTCGGTGAAAGCTTGTGGCCATTCGACTGACTATGCCGTGTCTTTATTCTTTTACGGATGGCACACAAACGGAATGTGTGCGTGTTTTCTTTTTTAATTTTTTTACCGCGAATCGCAGCGAGACGCGAGACTAATCTGCCTCCGTTCGCATGCACTCGTATTTCCTCGCGCTTTCCGCATCGTACAGGCGCCATCCGCGTTCCAGCGCTTAAATTGACGGACACTTTGTAAATTCCAAAGTGTGTTCCGCGAACGCCTGTGTCCATCGAGACGGGGTCGGTCAGAATGAAATGCGATGCGCGCGTCTCCCTCCTTGCATGATTGGAAACGCAGGGCACAGCGACGCTACGCAAGCAAAGCGCGAGCGCTGTAGAGTCCGACGCGACCGGCGTCCGTTTGCGCGCCCCGGCGGCCACCTGGCACCGTGCCAGGGCTCGCACGGAGGGACGGACGGGCGAACACGAACAGACGGGCGGACGGACGTGAGCATGAGACATTAAAGGCTTTCGCCTTAAAATAATTGAAGGACACTTTGTACATTCCAAAGTGTCCTTCCATCTGTCCGTCTGTCCGTCCGTGCATCCGCGCGTGCATCCGTCCATCCACGTACGGACGGACGGACAGATGGATTTCATAAACATTCTTTATATCGTTTATCATTTCGTCAATGGAGGTCCGCTCCATCATCAGCATTCATTTCGTGGATCTGCAGCAGTTTTTTGCATTTAAGCCCTATCATTTTGTTGAATAAGTCATTTTGAATTAAAGGCATTTCGTTACTGGTAATGCTGTTCGTTATGACTCCATCGCTGACGTCGATAATCAGAGAGCGTAGAGAGCATTTCTCGTAAACTAACAAACGTTCCCAGGGCGACTGCCGAAGTTCGCAAGCATAACGTGTACCGTTGCGTGCCGTATTAACGTCTCCAAGGCACAGCTTCTAGGTTACTGCGTCTGCGGTTCTCTGTATTACGGCTTACTGCTCTCCCATGGTAGAATAGAAATTAATCTATGCACGCTCTTATTAAAAAATTACACCATCTCCCGCTAAAGGGAACCATGTGTAGATGTGAAGCAGCGGGCGCTAACGCTTACACTGGCGGCGGCGTGGACGCTGGCGCTCATCGCAGCGTTGCACAGGAGAGAAAACTGGGGAGGCGCAAAGCACGCAGTGATGGAGCGGTGTTTCCTACTGGAACATGCCAATCGCTGCTAATGGGCAATGAGAGACAGAAGACTCCGACTGGACACAGAGACCCGCAGTCTGCTTTTAGTTAATGCGCACGCTGCGAATTTTTATTGTTCAACAACGCACAGGAGAAATCTCCCACCGGCACCACCTCGCAGGTCAAAGAGAGAGAGAGGCAAAGGAAAGGCAGGGAGGTTAACCAGGTTATACCCGGTTTGCTACCCTACACGGGGGGGAGGGGGAAAGGGGGAGGAAAAGAAGAGAGAAAGCAAGAAGGAAAGAGAGAACAAGTGATGCGCGCACACACATGTCAGCGATCCAGTGCCATATATACGGGGTGGTCAGTGAACGGTTGTGCAGCGCGAGCAGTCGGTTTTTAAATGCGAAGCATTTCTTAGCGAACTTCGGCGACTTTGAGCGTATCTATCTATCTATCTATCTATCTAGCCGCCTACGACTTTGTGCTCTCCTGGCCGTATCGTTAATGGGATATATACCAAATTTGGTATGGCATAACATGACTGTATGACGAACATAAATGGCTGGTCATATCATGAAAATCATGAATAACTTTTCATGAAAAGTATGATTTACATGCCACGCTCATGGCGCGCTCGCGGCCGTTTCGTTAGCTTGATATACACCAAATTTGGGATTGAGTGACGTGACTGTATGACGAACATAAATGACAGGTGGTAATATGCAAATAATGACGTGCATGTCATGTACAACATGATTTACATGCCACGCTCATGGCGCGCTGACGGCCGTTTCGCTAGCTTGATATACACCAAATTTGGTATTGCGTGACGTGACCGTACGACGAACATAAATGCCAAGTGGTAATATGGAAATCATGACATGTCATGTGCAACATGACTTGCATGCTACGCTCATGACACTCTCGTGGCCGTTTCGCTAGCTTGATATACACCAAGTTTGGTATTGAGGTACGTGAGTGTATGACTAGCATAAATGACAGGTGGTAATATGAAAATCATGACCTGCATGTCATATACAACATGATTTACATGCCACGCTCATGGCGCGCTGACAGCCGTTTCGCTAGCTTGATATACACCAAATTAGGTATTGACTGACGTGACTGTATGACGAACGTAATTGCCAAGTGGTAATATGGAAATCATGACATGTCATGTGCAACATGACTTGCATCCCACGCTCATGACACTCTCGTGGCCGTTTCGCTAGCTTGATATACACCAAGTTTGGTATTGAGGTACGTGACTGTATGACTAGCATAAATGACAGGTGGTAATATGAAAATCATGACCTGCATGTCATATACAACATGATTTACATGCCACGCTCATGGCGCGCTGACAGCCGTTTCGCTAGCTTGATATACACCAAATTAGGTATTGACTGACGTGACTGTATGACGAACATAATTGCCAAGTGGTAATACGGAAATCATGACATGTCATGTGCAACATGACTTGCATGGCACGCTCATGACACTCTCGTGACGTTTCGCTAGCTTGATATGCAACAAACTTCGTATTTAGGGACGTGACTGTATGACGGGCATAAATGACGTTTTAATATGGAAACCATGGCATGTCATGCGCAACATGACTTGCATGCCACACTCATGGTACTCCCGTGGTCGTTTCGCTAGCTTGATATACACCAAATATGGTATTCAGCGACGTGATTGTATGACAAGGATAAATGACAAGTGGTAATATGCAAATCATGACATGTCATGTGCAACATGACTTGCATGCCACGCTCATGACACTCTTGTGGCCGTTTCGCCAGCTTGATATACACCAAATTTTAAGGTGAAAGGCTTTAATGTCTCATGCTCGCGTCCGCCCGTCCGTCCATCCGTCCCTCCAGCCGTGCCCTGGCACAGTGCCAGGTGGGCGCCGGGATGCGCAAACGGACGCCGGTCGCGTTGGACTCTACAGCGCTCGCGCTTTGCTTGCGTAACGTCGCATTGCCCAGCGTCTCTAATCATGCAAGGAGGGAGACGCGCGCATCACGTTTCATTCTGACCGACCCCGTCTCAGTGGGCACAGGCGTTCGAGGAACACACTTTGGAATTGACAAATTGTCCGTCAATTTAAACGCTGGAACGCGGATGGCGTCTGCACGATGCGCAGAGCGCGAGAATACGAACGCATGCGAAATGGAGGCAGATTGGTCTCGCGTCTCGCTGTGATTTGAGGTAAAAAATTAAGCGAACATAAGTGGCAGGTGGTAACATGTAAATCTTGGCATCTACAATGCCACTTACATGCCACGCTCGTGGTGCGCTTGCGTCCAATTCGCAAGATTGATATACACCAAAATTTGTATTTCGCGACGTGACTGTTTGACGAACACAAATGACAGGTCCTATCATGTAAATAATGACCTGCATATTATGTACAGCATGATTTGCTCCTTGCTGGCTGCTTCGCATCACATCGATTCCCACGGTGCGTGGGATCTGCCGTTTTTTTCAACCAAGAAACTCGCTAGCAGACGCTGCCTGCGTCGGCGTCGTGAGGCGAGAGAGGGGGGGGAGCGTAGGAGAGGAGAGAGAGGGGGGGGACGCGCATGCGCAGTGGGAGTGTGGACGCCGCGGGCAGGGATGCCTAGAGGAGAGGGGGGGAGCGTAGGAGAGGAGAGAGAGGGGGGGACGCGCATGCGCAGTGGGAGTGTGGACGCCGCGGGCAAGGATGCCTAGAGGAGAGAGGGGGGAGCGTAGGAGGGGAGAGAGGAGGGAAGGCGCATGCGCAGTGTGGGTGTGGTTGCCGCGGGGAGGGATTTCTAGAGGAGAGAGGGGGAGAGGAGGTTTTTTATTTTTATTTTTTTTAAAGGGTTTGTGCATGCGCAGTAAGGGAGGCCACGCGGCACACCACCACCACCACCGGATTAAGCTTCGCCATAAGATGCTTCACATCTAAAGATGGCCCATTGAGGTGGCTTATCGCACTCTAACTTTTGTATCGTTGTGTCTGAACTGCACGGCATGGTACTCCTTATTGCCTATTTACAAACGCGCCTTTTATACCTCACACTTTCCTCTCACAGCATTCGTATTTTCTCGCGCTTTCCGCATCGTACAGACGCCATCCGCATTCCAGCGGTTAAATGGACGGACACTTTGTAAATTCCAAAGTGTGTTCCGCGAACGCCTGTGTCCATTGAGACGGGGTCGGTCAGAATGGAAAGCGATGCGCGTGTCTCCCTCCTTGCATGATTGGAAACGCAGGGCACAGCGACGCTACGCAAGCAAAGCGCGAGCGCTGTAGAGTCCGACGCGACCGGCGTCCGTTTGCGCGCCCCGGCGGCCACCTGGCACCGTGCCAGGACACGGAGGGAGGGAAGGATGGACACGGACGGATGGACGTATGGACGGACGCGAGCATGAGACATTAAAGGCTTTCACCTTAAAAATCTGTGTAAGGAGATGAACCTTCGTGGTTTGGCTTGGCGAAAAGGATTGATGCTGGCAGTAAGCTCAGTTGGGAATTATTATTTAATGCCACTACGCACCAAGTCGACTGTCCTTTCCGCATAACAGTTTCTGAGGCTGAGAGGTGGCGAAAATCCTTAGCACAATTTCTTCAGAGTAAATTAAAAATGTTAGCCATTGAGGATCCTTGCGATGAGTTCACATTATCTTATTGCGTTTTTGAATTATAATTACTTTGCTGGCTACCAGGATTGCTCGGTGCATATTAAGGATCTCTATTATTCTTTGCCACATAATCAGCTTCTTCGATGCATCCGTGATTGCACTGATATATTTGGTGTTATTGCCTATCAAAACATGACAGGCATTTCTATCAATGGCTTCATGGAACTGCTTGACATGTACCTTAGGTCTACTTTTGCAACTTTGGATAGTCTTATTTATTTACAAATAAAATGAGTTTGCATTGGCTTCTCTTCGGCGCCTATTCTGGGTGATTCATTTTTGGCTAGCCGTGACTCACGGACGCTTAGAAGGGTTAAATTTTGCAAAAGTCCTCCGTTTGCGTTGACGATTTCCTTCTTTTATTTGAAGCCGGTAGCTCGGCTGTGGATGCGTCACTGCATATTTTAGATGTTTTTCGCGAGTGTCTCTCGTCGCTTGCTTTAACCCATGAAGTTCCTGATCGCAGGTCTATTCACTTCTTAGATTTGAGCTTAACCACCCTCTCTCACCATGTTTGTTGGGCGTATGCACCACGAGCTAGTAAGCCATTGCTCCCTTTCGAGTCTGCTCACTCTGAGGTTGTAAATAGGGCTTACTTCGCGCACGCTCTGTGAAAGTCCTGCCACCGCAAGATGCAGGCCAGCTTTATTATGCAGGCTTAACGCCTCTTCAACGCTGGATTTCCCTCTCACGTAATGACAGCAGTTGTTGAGGGCCTACATAAGGAAATAAAAATAAAATATGAGCCCAGAGACACCCGCTAAAACTTGAGAAAATGGACCAGATAAAATAAATTTTGTCGTTATTCCTCATATCCACGGCGTGGCCTCATAACCTGAATATAATAACCGGCAGATGCCAGGTAGATGTGGTTTCCTCTGTCCCCGAGAAGCCAGCTATCTTGTGTATGGCCGTCAACCCTGACACTCGGAACACCCGCGCTTGCAGAACCAAGCATCCGAATAAGTTTTTTCCATGTGCTGAAGGCGTGGTACATACCCTACCACTGTCTTGTTGCAAGCGGTGCATCGGCCAAACGGGCCGGTGTGCCAATGAGCGTCTGAAAGAACACGCTTACAGCGTTTCTTCGGTGGTATCTGGCAACCTTGGTTTCCATTGCGGCGACTGTGGCGGCGTTCCTGAGCATCAGCATTCTCCTGTTGTCAAGCGTCAGCGGTACCAGCTGACACGAGAAATCCTGGAGGCTTTGGAAAGAGCTAGGCTGGGCAGAAATGCGCGTGAGCAAGCCTTCAATCGCCTTGACAGGCAAGGATATTGATTATCTCACAGATCGTTGTACGCGCAATGCGCATGGTTAACAGTGATGATGCTGGAGTTCTTTTGTTTGTTTGTTTTCATATTACCTTTGTTCCTTGTTTCTTTCGTTTTGGACTGAGCAAGTATATATTGCGCTGTGTCGACAAATAAACCTTTGTTGTAAGTTAGCATCGTTGTTTGTGTCTTGCTTTTTTAGGAGCGAAGCTCCTTAGGCCGGCACCCCGCCGTCGCCGTCGCCGTTGAAGCTCCGTGGCTCGGTGCCAGCTGTGGCGTCTCCCCCCTCACGCGGGAGGATAAATAAGCTTTATGAGCGCTGGGACGCAGATGGCGTCTGCACGATGCGCAAAGTGCGAGAATACGAACGCACGCGAAACGGAGGCAGATTAGTCTCCCTCTCCCTCCTTCTTCGACTCTGCCCTCTCTCCTCAAACCGGCGAACGCGCGAAACCATCGCTTCACGGCTTCACCCTGTCGTCCGCCCAGTGGTTGGTCCGTTGCCTGGACCGAACGCCGCGTGCGTTCCATTTCTAAGGAGCTTCGCTCATCGGTTTTCTTCGCTGCATCTTTCGCGCTGTTTTATTTCCTCAAATAACCCTCCGTGTATGCCATGGTCAGTCGAAGACGATGATACAGTGTCTCGAGGTGTAGAAGAAGTGTCCGGGGAATTTTCGCCCTCAAAACAGAAAATTCGTATTAATGTTTTTTTTTAGTCTGTTACTGTAATTCTAATCAAGATCGGGAATATAGTGTCTGATCTGAACAATTATTGCACTCCTCCCGCTTTTATGTACGTTTTTTCTTCCTTTTGTTACCAATATTTAATACTTGAAATATAAAAAAAATTCATATCATCAATTCTTGGCCGATCCCCCCTGAGTGGGTATGAGCCATGGTAGAGGCATCATCATCATCATCATTTTCGCCCTCACTTCGGGGAAAACAGAACGTAGAAAGTTATCTTGGTAAAGTGGCAGAGTTACCACATTTGTTGTCAAGTCCGCACGATTGTGCACGTGGAACAATATAGCCAAGCATATATTCATAAATGGAATGGAGTGTGTGTCATAGTTCACCTTTATATTGGTTCTGCAACACTTTTCTAAGTAGCCATCGAATGGCTTCAATAAAAGACTTTATCGTCTCACGAACCGACCACCGCAATTTTTTTTTAGAATCCGTCAAGTACGTACGGAGTTAGAGATTTGTTGCAAACTTTAATTGTCGCAATCTCTCCTGTCTCCCCCCGACGAGCGCTCTGGAAGCTAAGCTGGGAGGAATGGCCCGGGTTAAAGAAGTTACGTCAAGCGGGCGTCATGACCTTGAGCACTTTTTCTTTGTCTTTCTTCGAACGTGCGGCCTGCGTTCAGTGTGAGCGCGAGCGCATGTGGCGGCCTCCCGCGGCGGCCGCAGTAACTATACAGCCCGCAATGCTCAAATCAGCCAATGGCCGTGAACTTGAGCATATTGGCCACGTGTTGCGTTGTAATGTTTGGCTGGCGTATTCTCGGGAGCCTCGACTACCGATCGGCGGCGTTTTCTGACCATGCTGAAAAATTTAGTGTTGCAGGGACCCTTTAAAAAGAGAAAGAAAAAGAACAGAAGCACGAAAAAAAAAACACAAAGTGGAAAAGTACAACAGTATGGGTGCTTTTTCGGTGTCGCTTTTTCTCCTCTTTGCGAGCATGTGGAGTCCGGTCCACTGCTAAAGTGAACAGCTAACTAAAGCAACACAACTAAACATTTTTTGCTCCCTTTACGAAAACAGTCCTTGACATACTCGATTAAACACCACTTTACCCACAAAGAACTTGTCTTCGTGTCCTTGCGCTTTATGTCAGCGGTAATCGACGCCGGAAACCGAGGGTTGCGTTCATTTAGAAATGTTAACAGCGCATACAACGTTTAGGAAGGGACGAGACAACAGAGGCAAAGAGCGCTTCTAAATGAATCTACACCAACTTGCCCAAGCGTGAACCCTTTCAGGATGCGTTCCCTTTAAGAGTGGATCTGACAGTATCAACTAACACATAAAATTACATTAAGTTGTCGTTCTTATATTACGAAAAAAAAAAATGAGACAGCCAGAAGCCTCAGAATCTAGTTAGAAATGTTTTTATTGTTATTTCAAAACCAAGTGACCAGATTGAAGAAAGCCCAGCTTAAAGCAAGAGGCATCATGGGATGTGTTCTCGAAGGGAAAGCGGGACAGCTCAGGCGAGCCCGACTGGCTCAAAGATCAACGTGGCGGAATGACTAGGCAGTTCTTGAAGAGTGCCAGTGGCTGTGAGCAGTATTGTGTGTCAGTGAGTTGAGGTTGCTTTCGGAGAAGTGACCTGAAAAAATAGAATAACGTAAGCAACATGAACATCACGAAAGTCGCGGATATTTACTTTCACACACGCAGGTATTGCAAGTTATCGGTAATTTGTCTTGATGTGCGCGCTGCGCTGATTGTTGAAACTCCGTTTTGAGTACCCGTCATCTCTCTTGAGTTCGTTACATCTCACAACGAGAGGTTTGCATTACACCTTGCAACCGTAGAGTCGTAAAATCGGTAACATCGTTGACCAAATGCGCCGAAGCTTCGTTAGCAGAGCACACAACGTCAAATGTGCTTCCGCCAAAGAAAAAAAACACATGGGTCTCTTGCGCTAAAAGTCTCCATCTTAGCTTCGATTAAATGTTGTAACATGTAGGTCCTAGGGTCACCATCCAGATTAATTGCATGAAGTCATTAACGTAGCCTTGAAGATCTTAAACTATTGCGACACTCCATCAAAGCGACTTCCACTATACAGCGCTGGAACCACTCTTTCTTTTAGGTGAAGTACATAAAAGACGAATACGACAATGTAGACTGTGATGACTTATCCAATAGCGAGCGTTTCAAAAATATGTCTACATATTTTTTTTTGGCTTATTTTCTGCAGACCGTCTAAGAAGTCTAGCTAGAATACAACGAAACTGAATTGAATTAACCATGATTAGAGTATTATTTTAGTGTTAACTTTTAATTACGAGCGTCCTGACTATAATTAAAGTAAATGCTACAAGCTTGGCCTATTTAGGCCCCAGCGGGGCGGGGCGGCTAGGCACCGTGCTTACCATGAAATGTTGGTGCTTGAGTTTTCGATAACGCTTAGCGCCCGTAGTAGTAGTGAGGGTAGTAGGCGCCGTAGTAGCCGGCATACGGGTAGCCGTAGTACAAGCTGTCTGCGATGTAGTACTGTGGCTTCGCCACAGCCTGCGAGACAGCGAAGAGGGCCAGCATGGCGAGGAGGATCTGCAAGACCAACCGCACTTCCTTATTAAGGAAATGATAACACCAACGAATTCAGAAAGGCTGTGTCGGTCGTTCAGGAAATGTTTGTTGTGCAGTACTCATCCTAATCTGTCTTTGTAAGTATTCAATATCGGTGAATCGCTAACAGGGAATGTCACTGGAGTCGAAGTTTTGACACGTGGACTATTTCACTGAATAAAGTTGTATCTCCCTCTCCTCAGGCGGGTCCACTTGCGGAAACGTTAGTTCCATCGGTATTTCTTGGTCAAGCATTTATCACTACAGGCATACGCCTTCCCCTGAACTACTTTCTTGCTTTAATAATGACGCTGTTTCATGCACCGCAGCCTCCCAATGGCTCCGAGCCAAGTTGCAGTGAGGTACTTATTTGGCTTTAGCCTAGTGACTAAATCATTTAATCTTTTCAATATCTCACCCAGACAAGTTTTGCGGTCTGTATAGCTTTCGACGCAACACCATGAGTTTCACCACATTAAACTAAGCTTTACCTATAACGCGAGTACGAATCTTTGATCGTACAAATATAATTTGATGAAACATTTCAGTGACCATGGAAGAGAATGATGCTAGAGATATTCACACGGTCTTCCGAATAACAGAAAACCTACAATTAACATTAGTCTTGAAGAAAAGTTTGCAATACGTTGACTTCGGTGTCCATGGTAATAAATAGTGGGCGTAAGGCGTACAGCGTTGACAGTTTTTTTCATGAGTAAATGCGATCAGCTTCTTCATAGGAATATTTTCAATTAAATTTATTCATTACAAGAATATTTAAAAAGGCATTATTACGATAAAGGTCTCTACTTGTCTGTAAATGAATATATGATGGGGTTTTTAAACTTTGTCACCCCTGAATGTCGACACTAAATCCTCAGGTGTTAAGTACCGCTCACATTCGCCAATATCAATCTCGGAACTTGATGGCTTAATTCTTCAGTTTACTCACTCGCGATCCTTGACTAACTCAATGAATCCATAACACCAGCGAACACGCCCAACAGACTATACTGCTCGACGCTCTGTGTAGTCTGCAGTGTGTGTTCGTTAGTATTGTGAATCCACTAAGTCAATCCCAGTCAGCCCAGTTAAGTGGATTAACGGGTTAGTTGACTAACTAACCCCAGCAGGAAGATGTAACGCAATTTGCCGTAGAAGAAGAGATACTTCTCGCTAACGCGAAGCATGAAATACGAAAAGACGGATGAGCGAGGCGATATAGAAGCCGATGTCGATACCTACCAGAACCTTGATCATGGTGGCTGGGTCGGTGGGGCTTCGAGTGCTGCGGCTCGAGAGTGAAGTGTGTCTGTGCCTCGTCACCGACTCTTCCGCCATTATATACGGTTTCCCTCAAGGCAACGTCTTCGCATTCGCGCGCCCCTTTTGGCCCTGCCCCGCGAAGTTTCGCAACCGAATAGTTCGCGCGCTAGTGCTCGCGTGCGACGCGGAACCGAAGGAGAAGGAAACGCAGATTAAGGATTCGACAACGCCCGTGCTGCGACAATCTATCAGTCACTCATTTATTCAGCAAGCGGATTGCTCTTTCTCAATTGACTTCTTTTTTCTTTACCGCCTCTTCTTGCGTTGAGGCGCGAATATCTCTCTATACAGTGCCACTGGTGACGAAGCGGACAAGGGGTGTATGTATACTTTGTAACGATTCTCCCAACTTCCCTCGCTTCGTCTCTAAACATCGAGCACAAGACTTCAATGCACTGTCATGACACATACCAAATTACACCTATATAACTTAACGCAACCACGCATAACATAAAGTCGACTTCAGCGGTCTATGAAGTACCAGCCCGTGTTGTGTGTGTTCACAATGACTGTTCATCTCTTCTTTTTCTTGCTATTTCTTCTCTAGCTTATTATTATCCCCCCCCCCCCCCCCCCCCAAGTGTAGGATAGCCCACCGAGCCAAAGCTTGGTTAACCTTCCTGCCTTTCCAATTCGTTTCTCTCCCTCTCTCTTTGTCTCTCAGTGGTGTGAAGTATGCATGTTGTAAGAGGACGCTGGGGCAAAAGGAAGGATTGCAACTTGGAAAGTGCTCAGAGATCGGGCGACAAGGTAACTCCTAGGAATTCATTGATAATACTGTTACGTAAAAATAACACGAGGCGTGGCTATTTACAGGTTGTATTTACGCTGATGCGTATAGCATCGATCAAGATGGAGGACAGCGCGCACAGCGGACAGACCAGCCCTCTTCGTTGTCGTCTTTGATATGTAAGCTACGTAGCATTAACCCCCCCCGGCGGTAAAAGCGCCGTCTCGGTGCACTTCAAACATGGTCTTCAGAAGGCGGGTGATATGGTTTTAGCCTACTGACGTGCACTACGTCACTGGGCGGTGTTGCAGGCAGGGTAGTCTCAGAGACGGGAACGATCTCATAGGTGACGTTCGTTACCTGACGGACAATACGGTAGGGACCCATGTACCGAGATAACAACTTCTCTGATAAGCCAACTCGACGAGCTGGGCACCACAGAAGAACTAGAGAACCAGGTGAAAAGCGAACGTCGACATGCCGGCTGTCGAAGAGGTTCTTCTGGGTTACTTGTGAAGCCGAAAGCCTCGAGCGGGCGATCTGACGTGCGTGGTCCGCACGAGCAATAGCGTCGCGTGCGTATTCGCTAGGCGGGGAGGTAGTAGCCGGAAGTAGGGTGTCCAGTGGTAACGTCGGGTCACGGCCATAGAGCATATAAAAAGGTGAATAACCGGCGGTGTCATGGCGCGAAGAATTGTAGGCGAAGGTCACGTGAGGTAGCGCCAGGTCCCAGTCATGATGGTCAGAGGAGACATACATTGCGAGCATGTCCGTGAGTGTGCGATTTAGGCGCTCGGTGAGGCCATTTGTTTGGGGATGGTAGGAAGTGGTCAACTTGTGCTGCGTCGAGGAAGAGCGTAGGAGAACGTCTATTACTCGTGACAGAAATGCGCGGCCGCGATCCGTGAGCTACGTAGCAATACCTTTCTTAGTGAGAAAAACTACTGGGAACGTTCTGGTCCTTAACGTATAGCCTTCGTCCCTCAAATCTGTCCTGCCATCGGCGAACCATTTATTTACGTCGGCTTGGCGGCAGAAAGTGACGTTCAACACGAACTTCCGCGTGTGTTTTCGCACGCCAAGTCAACGCGTGGGATGCAAGGGAATATGTTAGCTTGCGCGCGTATTTGTGCACGCTTGCGTATGTTGCCGCATTTGTGTAGACATTGCGAATGCAAAAAAGAAAGCAAAAACGTACAGCGTCGAAACTGTCGTGTGCTCTCACCAAATTTCACAGATTTGTGCGACGAACTTCGACTAAGGGTAGTGGGTACCCTCGATTTCGGTAGGTCCGAAACTGCAGTATCCGAAACGACGCTTATGGTCATGACGCCATTAATGCTTGCAGTGACGTCATGAATTCCGACGGTGTCTTCTCGATCGTAGATTGATGGACAGTAAAGAAAAACGATATTTTTTTTTCATATTTGTAACAGTGCACATGCTCAAGCGAAGAAGCTGACGACATAGAGCATCTTTCTTCTACAATGTAAAAATTACGATGCTCCTCCTAAGAAATTTTTCCAAAAAAAATAAATTGTTTGTATCAAGGGCCCCCATCAATAGAAAAAGCTTTAGGCCCATGGCCAACAGGTCATTTTCTAAACATTGTTGCACGCGCACTGGTGTAATTTTTGGAGGAATCGAAACTATCACAAACTTATTAGACCTGATAGAAATTTTGCTAGTCTTATTATCAACCGGTATTTTCAGCTACATGTTTCTTGCAATTTCGTGTGTGTGCATAATTCTTTGTGTAAACACAACTGTTGCATTTAGGGTGCGGCACTTAAAAGACAATTTGCAAGTGACTTATACTCGATTATGACAACATATTAGCGAACTTTTATGTTATGTGCGGACATTTCAGTCGCGTGAATACTTGTGTTCTGTCAACTTTTGTGTTGAGCGCACACTTTCTTGTATTGGATAACCTGGACTAAGTGCGAGAGTGTTGTACTATGTGCCTTTGTATAGTTTTGTGGGTTTTTAGATGTGAAGCATCTTATGGCGAAGCTTAATCCGGTGGTGGTGGTGGTGGTGGTGTGCCGCGTGGCCTCCTTACTGCGCATGCGCATACCCTTTCAAAAAATTAAAATAAAAAACCTCCTCTCCCCCCTCTAGGCATCCCTGCCCGCGGCGTCCACACTCCCACTGCGCATGCGCGTCCCTCCCCCTCTCTCCTCTCCTACGCTCCCCCCCCTCTCTCGCCTCGCGACGCCGACGCAGGCAGCGTCTGCTAGCGAGTTTCTTGGTTGAAAAAACCGACTGCTCGCGCTGCACAACCGTTCACTGGCCACCCCGTATATATGGCACTGGATCTTGACCTGCAAGGTGGTGCCGGTGGGAGATTTCTCCTGTGCATTGTTGAACATTAAAAATTCGCAGCGTGCGCGTTAACTAAAAGCGGACTGCGGGTCTCTGTGTCCAGTCGGAGTCTTCTGTCTCTAATTGCCCATTAGCAGCAATTGGCATGTTCCAGTAGGAAACACCGCTCCATCACTGCGTGCTTTGCGCCTCCCCAGTTTTCTCTCCTGCGCAACGCTGCGATGAGCGCCAGCGTCAACGCCGCCGCCAGTGTAAGCGTTAGCGCCCGCTCCTTCACATCTACACATGGTTCCCTTTAGCGGGAGATGGTGTAATAATTTTTTCTTCTTTGCGACAACTGCTGTACAAGAGAAGAGGTTGGTGCCACGCATTGGCACCAACCTCTCCTTACGTACATTTAATAAAAAAAACGCAATCTTTCGCAACCCCAAGCGCACCCTTCTGGCCATGCGAGGAAGCATGATGAGCGAGAAAATGTGCAAACAGAAACACACCACTTTTCTCTGTCGCCTGTTTTAGCAATCGTTACACAAACTAACTAGAAATGGAAAAAAAGAAAGTGCAATTGGAAAACCGCTAAGGTCGTCCCCAATCCTCAAATATGGTGACAAATGCCCGCACCGCAGATCGTCCCATATCGCTAACAAGCATGGTATGTAAGCTAATTGAGCACATTATTGCCTCAGATGCTTCATCGCACTTAGAGAAAGACAATCATCGTAACAAGCATGGCTTTCGCAAAAAGCTTTCCTGCGATACACAGCTCATTCGATTCACACACGAGAGCATTAACAACATGGATGAAACTTTGTCAAAAGATTGTATAATCATTGAATTTTTCAAATGCATAGAGTTTCAAAGGCACAGAGTTTACAAAGGCATACACTCTAAGAAAAGATAGAGTAAAGTGGGTGTCTCTTTGTCCCACAACAATAATCGTCATCTATCTTGGGTTCCTTTCCTCGCATTATCGCCGCGCGCCCGGTATTTTCAGGTCACGAACCACATACGCGTTATCAGCGTGACATACCATTCTTGACAGGAAAGTGGCCAGCGCCGAGTTTTCAAGAAATGAAGCGCGAGTAAACCAGATGAAGATTATTGTTGTGGGACAAAAAGACACCCTTTTTACTCGATCTTTTTTAGAGTGTAGGTATTTGCCTGCAGATTGTGCAGCGCTCTGCAGGCAAATACCTAAAGGGTCATGTGTCCTTACTTAAAATATTGTATCGCTACACTTGACCAACCAGCACCGCAACGTCTTTTGTTAAGTGTCTTCTGTCAAGATAGACTTCCTTGCGATCTCTTGGATTAGAAACTGTCGGCGTTTTCGTAAGCTATCGCTCTACATGTCTGTAGACCTTCTCATTGATGTTGCGTCTGGTATCCCGCAGGGAAATTTTGTTGGTCCTTTGTTACTTTTGTTTTTATAAAGAACCTTCCTTCAGAAATCGCGTCATCTATTCGCCTTTTTGCAGAAGACTGCATAAGCTACCGCAAAATTCTCTCGCCAGCACATCATATCGCTCAACAGCAAGAACTCGATCGCGTGTAGCAGCCCGTGGTGCTGAAACTCTGAATGTCGATATGTGAAACCAAAGGATTTTCACTCGCAAGCGATCCATCTATACTATGGAATATTTCTTTGATGGGGACATTCTTCGACTAATTTCATCTTACAAGCACCTATAGGTATCTCGCATCTAACCTTTCTTGGTCTACTCATGTTAAAAAAATTACACCATCTCCCGCTAAAGGGAACCATGTTTAGATGTGAAGCAGCGGGCGCTAACGCTTACACTGGCGGCGGCGTTGACGCTGGCGCTATCGCAGCGTTGCGCAGGAGAGAAAACTGAGGAGGCGCAAAGCACGCAGTGATGGAGCGGTGTTTCCTACTGGAACATGCCAATCGCTGCTAATGGGCAATGAGAGACAGAAGACTCCGACTGGACACAGAGACCCGCAGTGCGCTTTTAGTTAACGCGCACACTGCGAATTTTTATTGTTCAACAACGCAAAAGATAAATCTCCCACCGGCACCACCTTGGAGGTCAAGATCCATTGCCATATATACGGGATGGCCAGTGAACGGTTGTGCAGCGCGAGCAGTCGGTTTTTTCAACCAAGAAACTCGCTAGCAGACGCTGCCTGCGTCGGCGTCGCGAGGCGAGGGAGGGGGGGAGCGTAGGAGAGGAGAGAGAGGGGGGGGACGCGCATGCGCAGTGGGGTGTGGACGCTGTGGGCAGGGATGCCTAGAGGAGAGAGGGGGGAGCGTAGGAGAGGGGTGATGCGCAGTGGGAGCGCGGGCAAGGATGCCTAGAGGAGAGAGGGCGGAGCATAGGAGGGGAGAGAGGAGGGGAGGCGCATGCGCAGTGAGGGTGTGGTTGCCGCGGGGAGGGATGCCTAGAGGAGAGAGAGGGGAAGAGGAGGTTTTTTATTTTTTTTTTTTGAAGGGGTTTGCGCATGCGCAGTAAGGGAGAGCACGCCGCACACCACCACCACCACCGGATTAAGCTTCGCCATAAGATGCTTCACATCTAAAAGATAACAGCAGACACGTCTCGTATACTGAGCTACCTTATGGGCAATATTCGCGATAACCCTCCTTCCAAGCACAAGCTCGTAACATTCGTGCATCCTAAACTAAAATATGCATTTTTTTTTGTCGTAACCCGAAAATGCCTATCTCATTCCATGTCTAGAATCAGTATCACGTGTCGTCATCAGCGACTACAGCAGCCATTCCAACGGGGTGTGCTGCTCGACGGGACCAAGCCCATCGAGCTCTGCTGACTTTTATGGGCCAAACGGATCTGGCCACCCGGTTAAGGCGTTTTTTTTTTTTTTTCATGTATTAACTCGGAGCTCTATAAGCCTTGTGTAATGTGTCTGCTGAATCTAAAAAAAATATAATAATCGTGAACCGGCATGTGCTCTCTCCGTCCTCTTCTTCATCTTCTGCTTCGCTCTTAAAATAGGTGCATCCATTTGATAGGCGGGAAATGCAATAACCCTGATCGGCGTGAGAACGAGTAGAAAGAAAGAAAGATAGATAGAAATAATGATAAAAAAAGAGAGATGGGGAGAAAGAAAGAGAACGAAGATAGGCGAGAAAACGAGTACAAAGA
>JALIZH010019462.1:0-28985 GCA_030522465.1 Rhipicephalus appendiculatus | reverse complement strand
TGCAGGTATTGATGTATTGAATGACTACCTTGTCACTCTCAGCTATAAAGGTTTAGAACGCTCGGCCACTTGCGTGGCAATGCTCGCGTGCACGAATATTTGCTGTGGTGCCAAAAGACAGGTCGAATGTAATGTGGGTCGTGCAAAGCTAGTTTCTTAAAACTATTATGCGTAAAAGAGAGAGGGAGAAACGACCTTTATTGAAACGGAAACTGCCAGAAAAGTTTATCTTTCCTCCCTTAGGTGGCAGCTAGAGGTCCTTGAGCCCTAGCGGCATTTTGGACTTGCGTGATGGCTTGTAGTTGGCCCTCGATGTCAAAGCTAAGCAGCCTGGTATTCCCTTTGCTCCGAGTTCATATACGAAAGTAATTTTTCCCCTTGGAAAACTTGCAGGCATGGCTTAGTAAACATTTCATTTCTCAATGAGAGGACAGCTGTTTTGATTGGTGTATCTCCTCACTACACTGCTGAGAGAGAAGCACAATGCAGCGCATTGCGCGTAGACATTCAAGCAGCCATCATTCGCTGCACATGAAACATGAAGGCTTCGAACATGAAGTTTCGAGGAATTGCGCGCGTCGGCTTAAATTACAAGGTAAGCCAGCTATTTCTTCTTCATCTCTGCAAATAGTAACTGTTTATCACGTATGTGCACAACGGACTGCCTTGGCTTTGAAGGAGCACTTCGCCGGTCTCGTTTTACATTGTTGTCCAGAACGTAGATACGCAACTACCATCAGCTCGAAAAATGATGCGGCCAGCTCCACTTCGAGAACACACTGGAAACAGCGCAGCTGATACCCTCTTTCGTCAGGCTCACCCTCACCCACTTTGCTGTGCCTCTCACTGGTTCACCCTCTCCGCTGAGCATCTTGGCGCGCCTCCATTTTGCTCGCCCTTTCCACCGAGCCTCACCCTCACTCATCTTAGCGTGGCGCAGCCCCTTCCCCTTCTTACCGACGCTCACTCTCGCGACACCGCGAGTCCACGTGACCAGGGCTACGCCATGATCAGACGTGGAAACCTCAACTAAGAACAGCTTCGCTATTAAAATTCAAATTTTCTGCACTGATTTCATATCATCAGTGAAGTTACTGCTCATCTCACCACGATCCCTAAGATGGAGCGAAGGTAAATGATTAAGAAAAAGACAGCATGACATATTTAATTTAAGAGCGCCCCCATGCGCCCTAAAGCGATAACACCCTTCGGGGAGTTGTTTAGTCAAGCAACAATGGTCACCATGTACCTCGCGTGCCATTCCTCGCTTTCACGCCATGCCACCAGTAACCGTGCCACGTTACCAACGCCCCGCGCAGTATGAGCGTCACATAAGCAGTCTTCATAAAAATGTATAAAGTACCGAGAGAGAGAGAGAAAAAGAAATATATTAATGAAGAACTGGAGATGTTTGCCTGACTTTTCGCCTGACATGCTACTCCAGGGGCTGGGTGGTGATTATGATATGATTATGATATAAAGTACCGAGTTTTGCAATAAAGGAAACGCAAACTAGCCAGCCCAATAACAATTATTGTTTTGAAACCGAAAGACTACCCTGCCCCCGCACTCATCCAGGGTGCAACTGTTTCTAGAGTGTTATAGGCGCGCTTTCATCTCCACCATATCAACCTCCACTTCCACTGGTTCCTCACTCCTGGGCGTCACTTCTTCAGCCGCCGCGAAATTGTTTTCGGTGCTTTCACTCCCCGAAGATATCATTTATCGGAGCATCAATGCCAGAGGGGGGGCCTTTTCTTACTGTTCTTCTTCTTCGACGCGAGAGATGCAGTATTGGACGGGCCCGCGAGAGTGGGCAACCTTCCTGTAAGAGACGGCGGGCCGTCGGCTTGGCCTGCCGCTGCCGGATTGACCGAAAATCAATTCGCCACTGCCAAAGAGGGACGCCGAAGAGGATCCGGGACACCTTCTTCCCGAAGGTGTACTCCAGGCCCCTTTTTTTTTTCGCCTCCTGCTTATAAATTTCCCCCGTGCCTGTTTCGACGCTGCTACACAGCGAGGCAAGCAGTCGGGGGGAGCAAGGAACTCCTGGGAGAGGGGGAGCGAGGGGGGTGGGGGGGGCTATAGGTTTGGCTAGGAGACGAGAAGGGCCCTGAGCTACGGGCTAAAGGAAGGCACGATCGATGGCTTAGCTTGTGCGTGTAAAGAAGGTGGAGTCTTTGTTTCTTCGCTCCGGCCGCTGACACAGGAAAGATCTCTTCTTCCTTTTCTCTCCTTTCTTAACCTTCTTTTTTCCTTTCTTCCTCGGCCGTTCTCTGGTTGTCGCTCCTTTTTTGTGAGAGCAGTGGCTAGCGACGCGGCGAGGGGCCGGTAGGGGAAACGAGGGACAGGTGAGCTAGCTTCTCGAGTGAAAAAGGAAAAGGAGGAATGAAAAAAAAAAAAAACAGAAACAGCTGAGAAAGAAAGAGACGTTTAAGAAAGTACTAGAAGCGACACGAGTGCTCGAGAAAGTGGAGATAGAAGAGGAAGGCGCCCGGGCGCCGGCTGGAGAAGAAGTCACGGTCTACGAGTAAAGGGACTACGAGAAAAGCGAACAAAGAAAATAAACAAAGAAACAGCAAGTACTACAGGTTCTAAAGCAAGTAAACGTAGGAGAGAAAGGGGGCAAGCTAGTACTTCCAGCGCATGAAAAAAAAAAAAAAACGGGAGAAAGAATTCTCTGGACGGGTGCCTGAAAGGGGCGATAAAGTTAACGAGAAAGAAGAGTCCACGCGAGGCGATATATGGCGACAACAAAAGAGGGAAGAGCGGTGGGAAAGAATGAGAGAAATTCGCAAGTGACCAACGGAAGAAGCGGTAACGAAGAAATGATGAAGAGTAAGGAGGTATGTAGATGAAGAGGAAGTAATCAAAAAAGGAAACCCGGCCAATGAAAGTCAACGTAAGACTTGCTGCTCGCGTAAAAAGGTCGCTATAGGTCGGGCGGAAGTGCGTGGCGCGAGATTGAGGTAGGTATAAGGGCCCGAAACTTGCCACTCCTCACGAACGCGCGCCGTTTCTGAACCTGTTCAAGCCGCGGGATCCACGGTATTTCGTTAGTTTTCTTTATAGAAGAACAAACACTATCCTAAAAAAAATACTGGCTTCTTCAGCAGCTGCATATATTGGTGGTTCAGCGAGCATGGCCAATGGTAGCTATTATGCACTGGCTTTTTTTTTTCTGGCGTCTAAAAATGGTACATACTCAGCAAATATCTATTCATAAGCGAACCAATCGATAAAAACACCAGACCGGAGCAAAACGCGCAGCAAAGCCACGGCGTGATTGGAGAAGCGGTCTTCTCAGAGCCATCTGTAAACTCTTTGTGGGTACCTGCTGCGAGCTGGTTGCGAAGCACCTTCGAGGCCATAATTTGTCCTTTTGCGAAGTACCCACGACGCGCCTGTAAGACAATATGCGCAGCTGGGTTGCTGCACACTTCGTTGGCGCTGCGGTTGATGACGATAATGATGGAATGTGGCCTCAGACGCGACAAGAAAAGAGCTTTTTGTGTTAAGGTTGAGCGAGTTGTGTGCCCTATACTGTGGGAAATCTGTATGCAGGTGTCCCTGAGACTACGAACCGTAAGACTGGGTAGGTGTTGTTTTAGATGTGAAGCATCTTATGCTCGGGGGCTGTGTCCGTCCCTCCCGCGTCCCGCGTCCGGCCACTTTCATCAAGTAGGGAAGTACCCATTGTGCGAACCAGGACACTGTAGTAATATGAAGGCCGTCAACCCTACCACAGTCATCCGAGTCATGGCCGGGAGCACAGAGAGGCTGCTTAGCAATGGCTTGGCAGGTGGTGTCTGTCGCCCAGGTTGACCCCATTCCTTAATCTTGCTTGCATGTGTTTGGAGGGGGGCTTAGTCCGTCCCTCCTTCCCGCGTCCCACACCACCACAGCGCTTGCGCGTCCCCCTCCCCCCTCTCTCCTACGCCCACCCGCTTTCTCTCCTCTAGGAATCATCTACTCTACGGAGCGGCTCCAGCGTCCCACATCCCCCCACAGCGCATGCGCGTCCTCTCCCCCCTCTCTCCTCTAGGAATCCTCTACTATACAGAGCGGCTCCCGCGTCCCACACCCCCCACAGCGCATGCACGTCCCCTCCCCCTCTCCTACGCCCCCCCCCCGTCCTTTCCTCTAGTAATCCTCTTCGGAGCGGCGCGCACGACAGGTGGTGTGACAGCTGCATACTCCGCTGGGGGGCGCCACGGTAGTTCCGCGGTATGAAAATGACGGAGCGCGCGCGCCTCATTCTCTCTCCTGTGCAGCGCCGCGATGAGCGCCCACACTACTGCCGTGAAATGAGAGCGGCGACGTTCCTCCCGCTCAAGCTAATTATCTCCCCGCTGCTTCGCATCCACACATGGTTCCTTTTAGCGGGAGATGGGGAATTTTTTCGACAAAGGAAAAATAAAGATGAATGAATGAATACGTGATAATTAGAGACCGGATTTTAGGTAAATGCCTATCTTGTTCCTTGCGGTCCTATTGCACTTACTTTCATATTCGAGCATAAATTAGAGTTTAATAAGTGCTTTTATGGTGCTTTTAAAGCGACCGAAAATGCCTGTTTTTAGCGTTTGTGCCTAAACGCTTATAGGTGCCTATTTTTAAAATCGGCGCATATATGAATGCTATTTAACCTCTAATTTCCGTTTCGAGTACAGTTTGAGACCGTTATACATGTTACCGGGCCGTATTGACTGCTCGGAACTATATGGGGTTCAACCTAGTCCTCTGGTTAAACCAACTTCCGGAAAACAACCGCTAGAAGCAGTGAAATTCGACGCGCCGGCCACCATACGCAGCCGCGCTGACATAGCGCGAGTGGTTGGCGAATGCGAAACCGCGAAGAGCCGTCAGGGAAAGGAAAGTGAAGCTTAAAAAAATTAAAATGTGATGAGCACGCTGCTTTTGTTTTGTTTGTAATTTACTTCTTAATCTCTTTCGCTATGTGCGACCACGTTCGTGGACATGACTTCATAAGCGAAGTGCAATGTCATTGAAACTCCGCCACGGTGGATCAGTGGCTAAGGTGCTCGGCTGCTGACCCGAAGGTCGCGGGTTCGATCCGGGCCGCGGCGGTCGCATTTCGGTGGAGGCAAAATGGTAGAGGCCCGTGTACTGTGCGATGTCAGTGCACGTTAAAGAACACCAGATGGTCGAAATTTCCGGAGCCCTCCACTACGGCGTCGCTCATAATCATATCGTGGTTTTGGGACGTAAAACCCCAGATATTATTATTATTAATGTCATTGAAAAACTTTAGTGCGAATTTTGGGAAGACACAGTCACATAGGTCGGCAAAACTTGTGGAGCTCACTCATGAAATATATTTTGCGCTTAGGGCTCACTCGGACTCTGACTCACCAAAACTTTCCTGGGCCGGACTCACACACAGGAAATTTTTTTTCAACAGGACTCACTCAGACTCAAACTCGCGAAAACATTACTCACCCGGACTCACTCAGACTCAGACTCACGACTAAATGTGAGTCTGAGTGAGTCCGAGTGAGTCGACTCATGAGTCCGTTAGCCTAGAATTAGCTTTTTCGACCATGGTGTCAATGCGCTTGAACACCAATATCTCACGTAATCGGTGCTATTCTTGGCGCCTTTAGATATAGTACGTTCGAATACGAGTGATGAGGGCTCGCAAACCAGTAAGGTAATTTTTATTGAAAGAGATGACAACATAAGATATATTCATCAAGAACTTCCGTGGAAGAGTTGGCGAGGAGGAGGTCAAGGCACCCCCCTACGTGATTCACGGCTCTGATAAATAAATATTGAAAAGGTGTATGAACGATACTGCTTTGGAACACGTGTGAGTAGGCGTGAGTATAAACGTCACTCCAGGTAAGGCTTATAGTAACGCTGAAGATGAGTGGATGGGAGTCACACGGATGTGACATCGTCACTGTCGTCAACGCTCCACGTGACCTCCGTGACGTCAGGTGTAGCCTACTTCTAATAGAGTTTCGTATGACATTCCTCATTTACGTCACTGCAAGATTATTCGCTCCAGCTGGCGGGAATCCCGAAACCTGGAGTCGTGTAATGAAACATTACGGCAGAACAGCGCGAAATGCGTAACAGTTAACACACAGGCCGCAGTCCTGTGCGTTCACTGTCCCAAATTTTGCGCTGTTCTGCAATTTTGTTCATCAACCAATCGGCCCAGCTGAGAACCCTTGTGGTAGAAACTACGTGCGGGATATCAGATTACTGACGACAAGAAAGTAAACATGGTAGTGTTTATGAAAGTGAAAGTACATGCTGAACAATTTCGAATGGCTGCCAATGCCATGTGATAAGGTTTTGTAGAATGAATGAAGAAAAGAAAATTTTGAGGACTCGTTTCTTTGTTCGACGCAAACTTAATGAAAATTGACAAATAATGAAGCCAGGGAAAGTATAGGAGACGTTAACCGTACTGTTCTAAGTGTATTGTAGTAGTACTGTACTAAGTGTATTGTAGTAGCAACTGATATAGATGGGAAGAAAGCGAAGCTGACGAAAAGAAAACTCGCCGCCGGCAGGAAACCGAACCATCGACCTTCAGATTACGCGCCCGATGCTCTTACTAACTGAGCTACGGCGGCGGTTGTCCCCTCGTCCACTTTCGGGGGGTATTCATGTGCATGTAGGCCTAAACCCTGGGAGAGTTCTGCTCGCAGCCATGACGGCTGGGGTGGAACACTCCCTCTTTGCCAGCTGGCGTCAAGTAGCACGTGATCTTGAAACGAGCGGCAAGCTGACCAATTAGCCCTCGTATAGCACCTGAAGGAATCAAATCTGTCGGATCGAGACGCTCGCTAAGTATGAATGAATAAAGAAAATTTTAAATGCGAATGCATTTCTTAGTCAGGCTATGTCAGGCATCCGGCGTTGTCCGCGGAGGAGGAGGAGGAGGATAGGTTGAGGAGGTGTGGGCGCCGACAGGTGTTATCTCTCCGCTCTCACTCCCTCTCCCATAGCAACAGCTGCGGGCGCGCGCGCTTATCCTCGCCCCTAGCAACCGGAGCAGGTGGTGCGGGCGGAGTAGTGGAGAGTGAGTGGAGAGGAGGAGCGCGCTCTGGTGTGTGAGGGCGCTCGCATCGCGGAAGCTCGGCGGAGCTCCCGCGTGTGTGGAGAGAGTGTAGGAGAGAGTAGGTGCAGTGCTTCGCCGCTCCTTCTCTCGCCGTTCGCTCTCTCTCCTCCCTGCGCCCAACTCTCTCGTCCACTCGCTCGCACGTATATATAAATGGAGTGAAGCGCGCGCGAAATGCATTCGCATTTCCTCACGATTCCCTTCGGGGAGGTGGGGGGAATTTTTTGAAGGCTCCCAGGGTTCGCGTGCACATAAGTACCCCACGAACTGAACGAGGATTCGACCGCCGCCGTAGCTCAGTTGGTAAAAGCATCGGACGCGTTATCGGAAGGTTGCAGGTTTGGTTCCTGCCGGCGGCAAGTTGTCTTTTCGTCCACTATATACTTTGTTCACATCTATACCGCAATACACTTAAATATACCGCAATACACTTAAAACAGTACAACTGACACCCCCTATAATTTCCTTGGCTTCATCATCTGCTGGTTTTCATTAAGGTCTTGTTAACAATGATAGCGCTTTTGTTAAGTTTTCTGAGCAGGGCAGCCCGAAGTGATAGCTTAACGACTAAGGTGCTTGGCTGTCATGCTCGAGGACGTGGGTTCGATACCCGGCCACGATAGATGGATAGAACTCTTTAAAGATGTTGCCGGAGATGTTACTGCGGTTTATCACCTCGCTTGCTACTCCAGGGGTCGGGTGACGCATTTTGATTGGCGCGATTTCTACCACCAGAGGGCGTCGATTTCGGTCCCCGTTGCAGAAACCTAGCCGGTCAAAACTAATGCGGTGTCCCCTACGAAGGCGTGCCTGATAACCCTATCGTGGTTCTTCTCGTACAAACCTAAATTGATTATTATAATTATAATACTATAATTATAATATAGATTCTTGCGGTCTTGTTGTCTTGCCTCAGTGTTAACTCTAGCGAGCTGGTGACAGTGGCGGAGGCGGGACACATATTGTTCACAGGAGTAGAGAGAATCTTAGTTGGGGAAAGGTGATCGATGGGGGGAGTGACGCATTAACTGTCTCTCAGGCCACCACAACCGCGACACCTGGGGTGAATGGGGGAAAATATAGAGTTAGAGTGGGAGGGGAGTAAGGGGCTTGGAGAACGCAGACAGAGACCGGGGAGCACAGAAGGCAGAAGTTCCTCGATGTCAGTTCCAGGCTTGGTCAGCGTGGTTTAAAGGCGGCCGGCTAGCTGTGCGTCCTCGATGTAGTTGAGGACTGCGCGCAGAGCAGAGCACACGCGATGAGCCGATCCTACCGGGTGAAGAATAGAATGCAGATGGAGTAACAGGGGCGGTCAAGAAGGAGACGTCAAGAATAGAAGACGGTGATATATATATATATATATATATATATATATATATATATATATATATATATATATATATATATATATATATATATATATATTGCGCTACGGAATCAAGCGTGTTCACGAAGATGGTTCCATACTGGAGGTAGTGCGATAATGAACGAATAAAGTGCAGTTTATTGTTCCGACCGGCCAACCAAACAAGCGCACCAAACGCAACAATAATTAATAACTGTTGGTGTTTCACGTCCCAAAACCACGATATGATTACGAAGGACGCCGTAGTTGCGAGCTACGGAGATTTCGACCATCTATAGTGTCATTCAACGAGCACTCACACGCACAGTACACGGGCCTCTAGAATTTTGCCTTCATCGGAAGATTCCGACGTCATTGCTCGGAGAAACGTAATATTTTAAGTAGGGACAATGAACTTTAGGTTATTCATACGCGCAGTATTTGCACTAGTAGCAAAAAGGTACTTGAGCCTACATCGTAAACCACGGCTCCCATGCACAGATGTATGGCAGGTGCGCCGTATACTTTCGGGAGCGGAACTTGTATTAACGCGACAAAGAGGTCGCATCGAAGAAATTCTGGCGTCGGTGTCGGCGTCGCTGGCTGTGAGCGAAAAAAACATCATTGTTTGTGACCGAAAAGTCAGAATAGATGCAAAAAAGATAATTATTTATAAAATCATCAGACCGAATGGGAATCGAACCGAGGCCTTCTGCATGGCAAGAGAGTTTTATACCGCAGGACCACGCCCGTGCTCGAAATTGCATAGGAAAAAAACAAACACCACATGAATGTTAAGTACTGCGCAGAGTGTCATCAGCACCATAGAGTTTCCTACATATACACTAGAGGGAACTCTGACGCTAGTGTCTATGGGAGCTGCAACACACGGTGCTTCAGCCAGCGTGGGAATGATGGGTAGTACACAAATTTGCCTAGTCTTCGTTCTTCTGGCTCCGTTTGGCTCCGTGTGGCCTGAATCCGCTTTGCCGCAATACGAAGTTCAGCAAAGGTTTAGCAGTTACGCTTCAGGACCTTGACCTCTTTAGGCTCACGAATTGAAATCGGGCCACGAAGTTCACAACGGTCCATTCTTTTAACCGAAACAGAACCAAAACAACAATAAACAAAGCCACAAGTGCGTTTGAAGCCGCAAGCACGAAGACTAGGCAAATTTGCGTACTACCCATCGTTCCCATGGTGGCTGAACGATCGCAGCGCCAGAGTCCCCTCTAGTTAATTTTAGGAAACTCTATGATCAGCACATGCAATATTGTGTGGCTGAAGGGTACAATTTCACCAAGCGTTGAGACGTATGAGTTGCGCAACGAGCAGCCGGTTTAAAGGCCTACCCATGACAAAGCGCTCAGGCATAACTGATCATCATCAGCAGCAGCAACAGCATCCAGAAAGTGGACAGTTGTTCAGGTGCATGTGTTGCCCTGCGGACGCGTAGTGGGTACTTTTCGAATTGGTGAAAGAAAGACTTACGGCGTAGTAGTCAAATGACAGCTGCACTTGCAGTAGGCCTTCTAGGATAGTCCGAAAGGACCTATGTTTCGCGCATAGAGGTTTCTTTCCTTGCAGCACGTCTGAGGTGTGCGCCGAGAAGCGAAGACTGCCCAACAAGGGCGTAGCCAGAAATTTTTTTCGGGGGGGGGGGGGGGGGGCACCTCCTTGAAATGCTTATTTTTCGCCCTGCATGCCATGGCGAAAAAATGCCCCCACCTCCCCGAAGGGAATCGTGAGGAAATGCGAATGCATTTCGCGCGCGCTTCCCTCCATTTATATATGGTGGTTGTGGATCGAAGAAGGAAAATGCGCCTAATTTCTGCAGCCCGGTCGGGAGCACAGCGCAGCGCCTGTTTTTATTTATTTATTTTTTAAATCGCGGGAACTCCGCCGAGCTCCCGCGATGCGAGCGCCCTCACGCACCAGAGCGCGCTCCTCCTCTCCACTCACTCTCCGCTATCTCCGCCCGCACCACCTGCTGCGGTTGCTAGGGGCGAGGATAAGCGCGCGCGCCCGCAGCTCTTGCTATGGGAGAGGGAGTGAGAGCGGAGAGATAACACCTGCCGGTGCGCGGACACCTCCTCAACCTATCCTCATCCCCGCGGACAACGCCGGACAACGCCAACGCCGGATGCCTGACATAGCCCGACTAAGAAATGCATTCGCATTTTAAAATTTTCAGGGGGGGGGGGGGGGCATGGGCCCGGTGTGCCACCCCATGGCTACGCCACTGCTGCCTAGCTATTGAGAAGGCGATGCGCACGGGGCCCGATTACGCTATCGCGTTCTACTCTTTCAGGATATATAGCTCAAGCGCCCTCAATATTTTTTTTATTTTTTATGTTTTAACCGACTGTACAGATAAACGATTGGTCTTTCGGGCTAAACAAAAGCACCGCGACGCAGCACACGCGTACCGCACACCCACAAATTGCGCGACCTCTGCTTGAGATAAATCTGCGGCCCCGCGCGCGCTCTTTAGAAGGCTCGAGAAACCCGAGTTTTTCGAGCCTTCTAAAATCGGCGACCCGCGCGGCGTCTCGGATTTATTCGGCTCTCCGGTTGCATATTTCGACACGCCGTTCGGTTTCTTCATTTATCAGAGCCCTTGAAATTAATGATCCCCTCTTCCCAGCGGATGTCATAGATATACATACGCACGCGCGAGTGTTGTTAAAATTCCTCGCACCTCCCAAGAGCAAAAATAAATAAATAAATAAATAAGCCAGCTTCACGATAGATGCTTTCACCATGGGACTGCGAAGGCAACGGCGTTCGACTTTCTTGCGAACCCGTGTAGAAGAAATGAACAAGAAAATTTAAAAAAAAGGGAAGAGAAACCTAGCGAATATGAACAGAAGCGAAGGGCCAGGAATAAGAATGAAGGCGTTTTGCTTTATATTTATTTAATTTTTTTTTGCTTTTTTTTTCGCGATTGCAACACCTCGCGACGTGAATGGGCCTATAACAGTGATTTACGACGTCTCGGGCTGCCGCTCGCTGCCTGCGAGAGCCCTGCGTCATTACTGAGAAAGCGCGGGAATATATATATATATATATATATATATATATATATATATATATATATATATATATATATATATATATATATATATTCGCTTTCTCAGTACATAGCCGGCCCACTGAGCACTCTCTCTCACACAGATACACATGTTGAGACATTCTCTCTCTCTCTTTTTTTTTTCCTCCGAAGGCACCTTAGTGTGAGTAACACGTGCCGGGACGCCAGACAAAAATCAAGCGTTGTCATTGAGTCCTGGTCGAGACGGCGGGACGCGTAAGAATGACTCCCCTCTGGGTTTCGACTCGGTCAAGAGAAAGGCAGTAAGAGTAAAGGATGTCAGGAGTAACAGCAAGATAGCTTTGTTTTAGGAGCTGTACTGCATGGTTTTGGTTTTGTTGTTCCTTCGTTTATTTCCTGGGGGCGACGAAGCTAAGTGCTGCGTGTGAGATATATAATTTATGTGGCCAAGCATTTTCTTAATGTTTAGCCGGCTACCTAACTATAACTTAATGGGACTAAGGTTGCAGAGGCGTAGTTTGGTTATAAGGGACACGATTACCTGTACAATGTGTTTTTAGGAGCGAAGCTCCTTAGGCCGTCGCCGTCGCCGTTGAAGCTCCCTAGCACGGGGCCAGCTGTGGCATCTCGCCCTCACGCGGGGGGATAAAGGAGCTTTATGAGCGCTGGAACGCGGATGGCGTCTGCACGAGGCGCAAAGCGCAAGAATGCGAACGCATGCGAAACGGAGGCCGAATAGTCTCCCTCTTTCTTCGACTCTGCCCTCTCCCCTCAAACCGGCGAACGCGCGAAACCATCGCTTCACCCTGTCGTCCACCCAGTGGTTGCTCCGCTGCCTGGACAATGAAACGCCGCGCGCGCCGAACGCCGCGTGCGTCCCAGTTCTTAGGAGTTTCGCTCATCGGTTGTATTCGTACACGGAACAACTGCTAGTTTTTGTTTAGGTTTTTTTCTGTTCACGTCCACCCGTATAAACCACGTCATAAGACTACCTGCACGCTTCACCCGTCACTTCAATGCAGCTGTCGCGATTTGGAAGCGAACCCACGACGTGGCGCTCGGCAGTGTGGCATCGTAACTACGGAAACAAGGTGGGTGTGCACTGCAGCCTTGCTAAGTAAATTGCAAAGCCGATGAAGAAACAAAAATGAAGCGATGACCTGGTCCCTCACACCACCGTGTGACGTTATCCCACGAAATCGTTGCAAAATATGCCAGTTTCAAAATAGTACACTGGCCGAAATGTTTTAAGATATAACATGGATGCTTTCGAAGCAACGAAAAAGTTATACTACAGCGCGAATCTAGAAAAAACAAAGCGGATCCTAAGTTCTATTAAGGATACTGCCAAGTGTCTCGGTAACGTTGAACTTAACCATGTGTATACAGTTTGCAGAGCCCTGTCGGTTGTTTCCCGTAAATTCTGTGCTCAAAGTTTTTCTCAGTTCTCGCCTAGATGAATAGCAGTTTTAAGCTGAAGAACTGCCATTTGCTACGCGTTAGCGCGAAAGGCGTGTCGAATGAACTTAATATACATACGCAAAACTTTCCATTACACTCGTGGCCCTTGTTAACGATATATGTTCAATAGCTGAGGCTCCTATTAAAATGAAGCTTTTTGCACATGACTGCTTGATTTATTCTCCAGCGACTTGTGAAAGCTATCAAATTAATCTGAACAGGCGCTTACTGGCATTAGATGAGTGGTGTAGAAAATGGGACATGGAAATAAACTATAGCAAGACAACATTTACACATATTCACCCAAGTGGGCGGGAACTGTCATTCATGTGTCACATCGGAAGTCAACCTTTAAATAATGCCGCTTGTTTCAAATACCTAGGAGTTAGTATTATACATACATTGCAGCGGCACTCACATATAGATAACATCTGTTCTAAGGCAAATAAAAAACTGTATTTCCTAAAGAAAAAACTGGAACATGCCATACCGGACGTAAAACTAACGGCTTACAAAACATTCATAAGACCAGTCTTAGAGTACGCAAGTATTGTCTGGTCGCCTCACCGGAATGTTCTGAGGACAAAAATCGAGCGAATACAAAAATTAGCAGTCCGTTTCGTATGCGGTAAATACCAACGCACACACTCCGTCACGGCTTTGTTAAAGTCCTGTGAGCTTGAGTCTTTGGAATATCGCAGGCGCAAACATCGCCTCAAATTTCCTTTTAAGATTATAAGCGGGCCAACAAAAATAAACAAGGATTTATATCTTCAGCCGCCTGGAAGGCGATGTGATCGTTTTAATAATAGTAGAGCTTATTCAACATTATTTCACACGCACGAATGCTTTCCGCCACTCTTTTTTCCCAGACGCAACATAAATGTGGAATAGCTTACCTAATACGGTTCAACAAACGTCAGTCAATTCTGAAGATGCGTTAGACAGCTTTTCTGTATTAATGCGCGCTAACTTCTGGTGCGAGCATTTGTTCCTCGATCTTTATGTGTATAGTCACTGTTGTTTGTTCCTCATTTTCCTGATGCTTATTATTCATCTGTTATTCCTATGTGCTAGTGAATGTTGTTTTTTTTTGTGTGTGTGTGAACATTATGTATTATGTGACACCCTCCCTGTAATGACCCCACTCACGTGGTTGACAGTATCAAATAAATAAATAAACAAACAAACAAACACACAAACAAACAGACAGACAGACAGACAGACAGACAGACAGACAGACAGACAGACAAACAAACAAACAAACAAACAAATAAATAAATAAATAAGGCGGTTTCTGGTACAACACAGCTTCCGAATATCAGCGGGTGTTAGAGAGGTGACTATTTGAACTATCGATACAATATTTTAGGAGTTCTAGAAGAATTGATACACGCTTATCACGCGCGAGATGATGATACTGAGTTATTACGATGATTGCCGAACCCTTGTGAGACGTGTTCGTTTAATACAGATGTTTACTCTCAATCTGTAAAAACCTGAACACGCGCTACATGATAGGGACGTTACTGATTTTTTACGGGCCGGTTGTTGTCACCCACCCAGGCGTTAAAAATATGAACATCACTTTTTGTTTGTTAAAACATAATTATTATGATGGCAGTCGTAACGATTTGGATAAATAGGAGGTGGACTTTGGCTGCGTCCGTATCCGAACCTTGCAACATACACCGGCAATTGTCACGCCCGGGCGGCCCATGCAACCTCAGAAACCTGTGGTGGCAACTTTCATCCAACTTTCCCGTCATGCAACTTTCAGAAAGTTCTTCACTCCCGAAACGTGCAGCGCAAAACAAATGGTCAAGGTACTTTATATCATACAAAAGGTCTCATTCGCACTGTTGCAACTTTTGTATGCATAAGCTGTTGGATAAAAGTTATATCAATATAGGAGCCATTCTGAGTGTGTTATCGAACTTTATGGGATTTGTGTCGGTGAACGTAACTATTGTACTTAGCCTGCGGCGCTCAATGCATACACGTCATAGGCGGGTGGCAAATTTCTGTTGTGTGAAAATTTGACTCTTAAGAGCACTTTTGTCCAGCGAACTTTTCTGCCGCTGAATCTTTGTGCTGTAGTATGCTATAGTCGGATACAGCTTAAGAAGTCCGAAGAGGCCCCGCCCATACGACCAAAGCGCGCCTGCAGTGTCGTCCGAAGGCGGGGCCACCGGAAGTTCGGCTCATGACGTCACTTCGGAGTGCGCGCCCATTGGTGTAGTCTTGTGTGCGCCCGCTTTTGAGGTTGAAAAGCCACGAACTCCTAAAGTTGTATACTACTGTAATTCTCTAAATGGAATACGGAAGCGTTGAACCAGGTCGTTTTTTTTTTTTTTTTTTGTCACTTGTGGTTTTTGAGGACGGATGGATGGATGGATGAAAGAACTTTATTAAGGTCCAATAGGTCGCGCTAGTGTCCTAGCCCGAAGCGGGCCGCTCCCACGTTGGGACCGAACTAGCCTTTCGGCCGCTTCGCGGGCCCGTTGGACTGCCCGTAACTGTCCCTGCAATGTCGGACTGCGTAGAGCTGCGTCCCACCGTTCTTAAGTATTTTCCTTGATTACGATTAATATTATGAATAAGCAGCGCCCACATACGTAGGCACCAACCTTTGCTTAAGTAATGCATTTAGTCCGCCGCGGTGGTGTAGCGGTTACGGTGCTCGGCTGCGGACTCGAAGGTCGCGGGTTCGATCCCATCCGCTGCGGTTGCATTTTGACGGGGGCGAAATGCTAGAGGTCCGTGGTACTTTGCGATGTCAGTGCACGTTAAAGAACACCAGATAGTCGGAATTTCCGGAGCGCTCCACTACGGCGTCCCTTATAATAACGTCGTGGTTTTGTGACGTTAAATCTCAGATATTATGTGCAAGTAATGAATTTAATAATAATAATAATAAATAAATAAATACGGCACTTGCAGCCATGCGCAGCAGGAGGCACACCCGCTGCCCGTGCTAAGTCATCCCACGCACGACACCACGGCTTGCCGCCTACGCCCCCCGACAACGCGCTGAAGCGAGTACGCCAAACGCTACCAATTATGGAGGAAGACCACATCATCTAAACTTTTCGCGAACGGTTGGGAAACTTCCTTCACTAACGCTCGGTTAACTTAAATGTCCCCTCACCACCCCGCGCTCAAAGACGAGGCAGTTGTTTCCACCTCACCTTCGCTACCCTTCGCACAGGCAATACATTCTCCTCGCCACTTATTTCTTAAAAGCACGTGAACAATGTCAGCACTAAGCGCTCGAGCCTATCAGGATTTCGCGCTGCTCGGCTACACGCTGTTATCGCAGCTTGCGCAGTCGTAAACACAAAATATGAAGTGAAATCAGTTGATCGCGCACGATAGTGATGCGAGACAAGGAAGAACGGATGGGCGGCTGCATGGCAAAGCAGTGCTGGAGACAATTAACATCTGATATTTCGCGTATTTGGGCCAATCGAGAGCATGTATACTATGTACGTCACGGCAATCACTCTCTGCGTCACGAAAGCGTGCAAGAAAGACGAGAAACGCCAGGAGAGAATAATGCGCTCGTTGTTTTGTATTTTGAGAGGCTGGTGAGGGGCCCTTTAAATTTCTCTGTTGGAGGCTGAATTCAACATCCCATTGTACAGGGCGGATTGAAAGAAACGCGAATAACGCGGCGTGCTGTTTTCATCGCGCTCTGACCTTGGTGACAATAAAAAGACGATAGTTATTCTTGATTGTATCACGGATAACTCTATTGGCTGTTTATTACGATATAGGGTACAACTGCTTGAAAAGAAATGCGAAATAGCAGAGAATGGAGATGCTGCATTGTTCCCATTTAACTCGGTCACCACAGGACATATTGAAAAAACTCATGTAAGCGCATAGCTCGGCACACTCACTCATGAGTGCACTCAACTCACACTCACTCACACTCATTTGAACGTGGTGAGTTGAGTATGAGTGAGTACTCATGAGTGTGAGTGGACGTGAGTGTGAACGTGAGTGAGTACACATGAGTGTGAGTGGAGGTGAGGGTGACGTAAGTGAGTACTCATGAGTGTGAGTGGACGTGAGTGTGAACATGAGTGAGTGCGAAGGCTGAAAAAATTGTGGTGAGTGAGTTTGAGTGAGTACTCCCTTACAGTGCCGACCTATGGAGCTCGGCACACTCACTCATGAGTGCACTCAACTCACACTCATTTGAACGTGGTGAGTTGAGTAGGAGTGAGTACTCGTGAGTGTGAGTGGACGTGAGTGTGAACGTGAGTGAGTACTCATGAGTGTGAGTGGACGTGAGTGTGAACGTGAGTGAGTGCGAAGGCTGAAAAAATTGTGGTGAGCGAGTTTGAGTGAGTACTCCCTTAAAGTGCCGACCTATGTACAGTAAGCGTGATACCTAGTTTGTTACGATAAAACCTTTTGCTTTTCTTTGTCCAGACACTATGAAGACTGAGTACCACCCGAAACTTCGCGTGTCCATGCTAAACCCTCTGCTGTATGCAAAGAGTTGTCAGCGTGATCCTGCACCCCCCCCCCCCCCTTCAAGACTTATAGTAACATTGATGTGGACGGTGAAAGACGAAGGAACGACCGAACTGCAATCAACGAGAATGTTCAGACTTGCATCTTAAGTATTTTAACCATTGTGACTTCCTTAACGTGCACGTAAATGAAAGTACGCGGATGTTATTGCATTTCACCACCATCGAAATAAGGCTACCGCATCCTGGAATCGAACCCGCGACCTCTAGCTTATCAGCGCGACACGCCAGCCTGCTAAGTCACCACGACGGGTTAAGTAGCGCAGTCAGCAATCAAGTTGAAGGCCAGCTGACGTCCAGACGCCACAGTTCATTATCTTTTTCACCGAACTCTTGGTCGGCTAGATTTTAAGACGGCGAAGCTATCTGTGGCTAGGATTCGGGATTTTGTGGTTTCCACACGGAGAAACTGTCCCCTTAAAAGCGGGATCAAAAGCAAATGCATATCGCCGCTCGCGTTCGATCTCGGTTTAATGGCCATCCGTGCCTGAAACGATGTGCCTTTGTGAAGGAATGACGTAGTGCGTGACGTAGTGCGCGCCTTGTAAGGCGATCAATGGAAAATTTTGGATAACCTTTCACTCCACTATTGCTATTGGAAAGCCGTGTCTGGTCCGTACACCTGAAAAGCGGCGTATCTACAACGAGCGACAAGAAGAGCAGCGACGAAAGAGAGACCGGCGACGTCGTGGCAACCCGATGGCCCGAAAGGAAGAGCGAATTAATAATATCTCGGGTTTTACGTTTCAAAAACGACGATATGATTATGAGAGACGCCGTAGCGGAGGGGCTCCGGAAGTTTCGGCCACCCGGTGTTCTTTAGCATGCGCTGACATCGCGCAGTACACGGGCCTTTACCATTTCGCCTCCACCGAAATGCGACCGCCGCGGCAGGGATCGAACCCGCCACCTTCATGTCGTCAGCCGAGCACCTTAACCACTCATCCACCATGGCGGACAGAACGAGCGAGTTGCGTAACTCTTTGTTCGCAGAAACGTTATTCAAGTTAATAACATGTGTCTAATTACATATCACGTAATTACAAAATAGGCAGTAAATGTTCCACCAACCCCGATAGCAGCTTCCTTAGTCAACTACACATAGTGAAATGGCCGATGAATTTTAGCGGCGTGAGTGACGCTTTCGTTTCTCTTTAAAGCACTGCTGGTCGAGCGCTCACCTCCAGTTTTCCGAATATTAGGAAAATTTGCATGCATTATACATATACACAGTATTTATACAAGTACGTTGATGTTCTGCCATGTCATCGATCACCAACTCATAACCCCCCGCGTACATCATGACAAAAGGACTTCTTTTTGGGCGAGTCGGTGCTTACATTGGTAGGTAGAGTCACGCTCAATATGATTTGCAACACGGGAGCGTGCGGCCTCATGAGTTCAAAAGATTGCGCATGGCTTCCACTAGCCCTTTCCATTACTAAACGCGTTTCTCTCACTTGGGTATGGTCCCAAATAAGAAAATAATATTTAGTCGCTGAAATGAAAGCAAGTTGAAGCCATGAGCAACCTTTGAACCCGTGAGGCCACGGGCTCCCGTGTTGCAAGTCATATTGAGCGCGCCTGTACATATGACTGAGGCGCTAAATTCATGTCGTGAAAAAGGGAGCAGTAGAAGAGAAGAACATGGAGCGCCGAAATACCAGCTGTTTAAGTATACAGTCTGGGGAACGTACAGGAAAAAAAGAAGACATTTCCGCGCATGCGTGAACAGCCAACATATGACATATACAGCGACATGGTCAAGACAACTTGCTATCGAGAAGTCGAATACAAAGTTATAGATGTGTCACTGACACAATTAGACCCTTTTTTTTTTGATAAAGAATGCTTCCAACGGCTCTCTAGCCGTTCGTTTGCTGCGTTTGCCGAGAATCAGCGCTCGCGCAAAGCATGGTTTTCGTCCGCAGGCGTTACAACGCGCAGGAAGATGCGCATGATCTCTCTTGCCTAAGCTATTGGCATGCTCCCTTTTTCACAAAATGTATTTTGCGCCTCAGTCATATGTACCTAAGCAATACATCATGACGTTTAGACAAGAGCTTAAGCATTAGGCGTACTTTTGGAAGGACTTAAGCTTTCAATTCGTCTGCACTACCACGTGCCATGGCACTATGGAATGATCTTATCGAGGTAATTGTCACGATCACGGACCGTAACCATTTTTGGGAACAAATAAACAGACATTCTAATACATTTGCTTAAAATGTACTTGTGGGATAGGAGGACATTTTAATATTGTGTAACGATTTCGCTTTGGATACTGCTTGACTGCTTTTGAGCTGTATTGTACTTTTGTTTGCATTGTCTGTGCTTAGTTTTTTTTTTATTACTAATTGCTCCGTACCCCCCCCTCACTCAATGCTTCTTCGGAAGCCCTGTGATGTATTATAAATAAATAAATAAAATGTGGAAGGCAATATACAAGGGATACAAGTGAAGGCAATATACGGATAATTAAAGGAGGAAAAAAAATACTGAAAGGTTGCGTGAATAATCCCCCCAAATTTTCGCATTCCACGCATGTGCCTCAAGATTTCCGAGCTCTCGCGATGATGAAACTTTTGCTATTTAAAAATAATAATAGAAAAAAAGAATGGGGCGTCGGTGCCAAACCCTGGACGGTGGGGAGCAGTCGGCTCGGCTAAGACTTCACTGTGCTATAAACATGAGTTGAAAGGCCCGATCTAGGATACGTAAACAGCTTGCGACAGGCAGTTCGCTCCACAAACCGGGCCGGTGTCGGCGGGGATTTAAGGTCCCTGCGACGCTGTCGTGGTTCGCCGGTCTTTCCGCACTGCAGGAACTTCTGCTCCTTCACGTGTTACGGAGAAAAACACGCATGCGCTTAAGGTGCAGGGACACTAAAGGGCAAAACGATTTTTCGCGTATTAGTTAGGTGCAATTTCACAATCCCCAAAACGCCACTCTTACCGCGACACGACGCTCGGTAAGCGAGAAAACACGCGAAAAGAAAATGCGGGTGGAGACGCCACCTTGAGATTCCCGCACCAAACACCGTGACGTCATAGATTTTGAAGGCGTCTAATGAGTCCTACGTAGCTTCTAATAGGTAAAAATGAGGTGCATTGTCATCTGGGGGGTGCCGTAGACCTAGCGTACGAAGTTTCAGAAAATTTCATCGAGCCAATGTCGCGAAAATACGAAAAATGCATTTGGAATTTCTGACGTCATGCACGCAGATATCGGCGCCAAATTTAAAAATAAAACTTCAACCTTGATTTTCTCCGCTAATAATGAACTTATGATAGTGAAACATATGACATTAGAGTTCTCAGAGTGCAGTTTGTCAATCTAAACCAAGTCATTGTTTCATTTTAGTGTCCCTTGAAGGTGCAGTGACCAGTAGTTGTTTGATCCCTTATCAAGAGTCACTACAGACGCGCACGAACCTCCCCAAGCCAGCGTTTGCAGGCGTGAATGTAGTTGTAGTTCTAGAAACATTATTAGGATATCCTGCGGAACAGAGATTGCAGGGTTCCACAGACTGTTAGAAAAAAAGAAAAGGTCGGCATATTCACTAACTAAATACTAACCGTTTACTTGTCACGAAAAGCACTAACCTCTTAATAAGTCAAGGTATAGTAGACTTCAGGTTTAGTAGACTTCACGCTAGTGAAATTGCCGACTTGTTCGCCACGGTGGTGTAGCGGTTACGGTGCTCGGGTGATGACCCGAAGGTCACGGGTTCGATCCCGGCCGCGGCGGTCGCATATCGATGGAGGCAAAATGCTAGAGGACCGTGTACTGTGCGATATCAGCGCATGTTAAACAACACCAGGCGGTCGAAATTTCCGGAGCCCTCCGCTACGGCGTCTCTCATACTCATATCGTGGTTTTGGGACGTTACACCTTAGATATTCCTGTTACCTTAGATATTACCTGGTAAGTAAGTAAATAGTACTAACTCGAATGGTTAGTCTATCACTAAGCTGTTAGTAATCGCACCAGCAACTTAGTAGCCGTACTAAAAGTAGTGATCTTCAATTACCGAACTAGACGTTTTAGGGGCGAAGCTCCTAAGGGTGTGGGTCTGTCCCTCCTCTGTAGTTGTAGTAGTAGTAGTGGTAGGTAGGTAGGTAGGTAGATAGCCACGTATAGTGGAATGTACCCACTCCACGTGATAAAGATGACGATGACGCAGTATAGTGGAATGTACCCACTACACGTGATAACGATGAAGTATAAGGGCGTTCCAGTATAGTGGAATGTACCCACTACACGTAGTATAGTAGTAGTAGTAGTAGGTAGGTAGGTAGATAGCCACGTATAGCGGAATGTACCCACTCCACGTGATAAAGATGACGATGACGCAGTATAGTGGAATGTACCCACTACACGTGATAACGTTGTAGTATAAGCGCGTTCCAGTATAGTGGAATGTACCCACTACACGTGATGACGATGACGCTGATGACCATGAAGTATAAGCGCGTTCCAGACCACACATTCTCTTTCTGCCATGGATGAAAACGATCGAGCTTCGCCCACTCATCATCATTCACTTCGTGGATATGGCGTGATTTTTTTGCCCGATATCTACTTTAAGAGTTACTTGAATGCTCTTTACATAGAAACAGCGCACCGTGCGTCGGATAGCAGCCATATAATTTAGAAAAATAATTAAGAGAATTAAAGTTTGTCTAAGTTTGGCGTAAGACTGTCGCTGTTACTGCTTAATATATTAAGGCATCAACAAAGCATCTGGAAACATTGGTGTCTTAGTAGTTGCATAGGCAAAAACACTAAGAAAACATCTCTGGTTTGTGAAGGCAGAGTTTACTAGATTTATTAGCTGCTGGCTAGTAAAGGGATGTCGCGAAGGTGGTAAAATACGTTCAAAACTAGTAAGTACATGCATTTACAAAATGTTTATTAACCTTTTCTTTTTTTTTTCAGAGTGCAGGATATCAATCATTAGATCGATCAGCGCACACTCGTTCAGGGGGGATTGGAGAAGAATCGGGTAGTTCGAAATTAAATAAAATAATGTGTGAACAGTAACGCTCATTATTGTTCGTTTGTCTAAACAGAATAATTTTCATAATAATCACATATACCTCTTGAAGGCCGTATATTAACATGCTGATGAACATCATTTCAGAAAAAAACAAGTTAATTGTGTTACGGCGGGACTATAGTGAAAAAGAATTGAACATTCTATAAAATCAGATCTTTTTTAAAGGTAGTGCATTGCATCTACGGAAGAGCAATCAGGATATCGATGTCTTTACCGTAGGATTCACCTGATTTGATCGATTAATTTTGCTGTTTACAGCGAAAGCTGTTATCAGATCACAACGGCAGTGGCAGTGGGCTTGACGGTGATCGGCCGTTTTTTACATGCCAGTTCGATCTTATATCGAGGTTGCCTTGTCATTACACGTTGCCACATTACATTGTTGCCCCGCAACGAGCGCATTGCTATCGTTGTTGCCTGTAGAAACAGAAGCGTTGCGCTGCTAAGCACGTGGACGCAGGTCCAATTCACGACATAGAGGAAGGAGAAAGTTAGGAGGGAGCACTGCCCAATGAGAAAGAAAGAAAGAAAGAAAGAGAGAAAGAAGGAAAAAAAGAAAGAAAGGAGGAAATAAAGAGAGAAAGACAGGAAGATAGAAAGAAAGGAGGAAAGAAATAGAGAAAGAAAGAAAGACAGGAGGAAAGAAAGAGAGAAAGAAAGAGAGAAATAAGAAAAAAAGAAAGAAAGGAAGAAAGAAAGAGAGAAAGACAGGAAGATAGATAGAGAGAAAGAAAGGAGGAAAGAAATAGAGAAATAAATAAATAAATAAATAAATAAAGACAGGAGGAAAGAAAGAGAGAAAGAAAGAGAGAAATAAGGAAAAAAGAAAGAAAGGAGGAAAGAAAGAGAGAAAGACAGGAAGATAGATAGAGAGAAAGAAAGAAAGGAGGAAAGAAATAGAGAAATAAATAAATAAATAAATAAATAAATAAATAAATAAATAAATGAATAAAGAAAGAAAGAAAGAGAGAGAGAGAAAGACAGGAAGATAGAGAGAAAGAAAGAAAGAAAGAAAGAAAGGAGGAAAGAACTAGAGAAAGAAAGAAAGACAGGATGAAAGAAAGAGAGAAAGAAAGAAACAAACAAAGAAAGAAAGAAAGAAAGAAAGGAGGAAAGAAAGAGAGAAAGACAGGAAGATAGATAGAGAGAAAGAAAGGAGGAAAGAAATAGAGAAATAAATAAATAAATAAATAAAGAAAGACAGGAGGAAAGAAAGAGAGAAAGAAAGAGAGAAATAAGGAAAAAAAGAAAGAAAGGAGGAAAGAAAGAGAGAAAGACAGGAAGATAGATAGAGAGAAAGAAAGAAAGAAGGAAATAAATAAATAAATAAATAAATAAATAAATGAATAAAGAAAGAAAGAAAGAGAGAGAGAGAAAGACAGGAAGATAGAGAGAAAGAAAGAAAGAAAGAAAGAAAGAAAGGAGGAAAGAACTAGAGAAAGAAAGAAAGACAGGATGAAAGAAAGAGAGAAAGAAAGAAACAAACAAAGAAAGAAAGAAAGAAAGAAAGGAGGAAAGAACTAGAGAAAGAAAGAAAGAAGACAGGAGGAAAGAACTAAAGAAAGAAAGAAAGAAAGAAAGAAAGAAAGAAAGAAAGAAAGAAAGAAAGAAAGAAAGAAAGAAAGAAAGAAAGAAAGAAAGAAAGAAAGAAAGAAAGAAAGAAAGAAAGAAAGAAAGAAAGAAAGAAAGAAAGCCAGGCACGCTCATGCCAAGCTTCGCTTGCCCTCATATTCCCGAAAGGGGAAGATCTACTGAATTTTTTGACTGGCTGGCAGCCTACGGTAGTTCTGTAAAACCCACTCTCATGTAATAGGCCATGAAAAGGTATTTAATGTCATGTAGAATCGCGGCAAGTACCAAAGTAAAGACCGAACGAAGTCCATGTTTCGGCTCTTGCAGTTACAGGAGGCTTACGATTTCGTCGCCTAGCAATGAAGTTAAAACAGACCGAGTTGAAGAGAACGTGAATTTCATTTACCAAGGCGGGCACTTACTTCCTTTCGCGAAAATGGAACACATTCAGGTTGTGATGTCCTCTTCCTAAAGCAGTGTAAACAGGCTCGAAAGATAAAATAAGCGAAGAGAATACAACTCCGTAATGTTTTGTTTTATTTGAGCGTACTAATTCTAAGTGAGCAACACGAGCAGTCTCAAAACACTCGCAAAGTTGGTTACTCTAGCTTATGACAAAGTAGAATGTGACGATTAAACGTCATTTTTTTAATAATAATATCTGGGATTTCACGTGCTAAAACCATGGCATGAGGCAGGCTGTATTGGAGTTCTCCGGGTATTTCGACCATCTGACGTTCTTTAACATGCACTGACATCGCACACTACACGGGCATCTAACATTTCGCTTGCATCGAAATGTGACCTACACGGCCAAGATCGAACCCACGACTTTCGGGTTGGGCAGCCGAGCACCGCAACCAATGTACTATCAAGGCGTACCCGTCAATTTCTTCAGCTGTAGCAATGGATGCATATTACGTGCTAAGAAGTTCATTTTGGCGTTGATTCACGTCGTGACATTCTGTCCCAAAAGTGAAAAGGATTATTTATGCCCACCTGGAAGCCACCCTAAGGACCGCGCCCTCTGCGTGAATAAAGTTGGTTCCTCCTCCGATGCGTTTCATTTTTTCTGGGCGTCTTGAGATGTATGTACAGTGTTTCTCAGTTCTAAAAACGATCCCTCATTACGTTTTATGTGGGCGGTGCAAAGCCACCTTATAGGCTGGAGTGATGTCCCGACGTGCCAACACTAAGACGCGCTCTTAGATCAAACCAGAACAAGGACAGTTTCCGGAAGAACTAGCAAGGCGAGAGAAAAACTTGCCCGCTTGTAACGTACGCCGTTCTGAAATTTCGTACGTAGTGAGATGCAGAACCAGTTACAGGAAATCGAATGTTAAAATTGAAGCTGAACTTCATTGCAATGCTGAACAGCATAATAAAGGAAGATAGCATTAACCTATCTACTAGATCACCAAAAGAACTGCCTTTAGTATTTCTATAATGATGGGATATGGCGACTACTTTGTTTCCCTCTCTTTGTGCCGTTTTATGTAATCCCCCCTTTTTATATCGACGTTCTGAAACTCATACATATTTATAATAATTCTTAGGGTTTAACGTCCCAAAACCACGATATTGCCACACGTGTTATTTTGATGTGATCTGTTTAAACCCACAAAGACTGCGAGCAATTCTCGGCGCAGATCGCGCCTCAATGTTCGAGAAGCTTCACGTTTGTAGTAGATCGTTTTCTTAACATTGCGCACAGCACCCGAACACTCAAGATTATTCCAGAGCTTGCGCGCCGACCAGTGGTAAGGCTAGAATGTTCGACGCGCGCGTGATGTATAAAAGCCGGCGCGCTCCAACGATGATCAGTTTATCGACGGTCGACGCTTTGTTCGCCGCTATCAGTGTATCAGTGCACAGCGTGCATTGCTTGCTGTAGTTTGACTCTCGGTTTCCCGGCCACAAGTTCGGCCTTAATAAAAAGGTTCACCTCGAAGAAGCCTACTCCTGCCTTCATCCACGTCACAACCACGTGACAATATCGTTATGAGAGACGCCGAAGTGGAGGGCTCCAGAGATTTCGACCACCTGGGGTTCTTTAACACGCACCTAAGCATACGCGCCTCAAGCATTTTCGCCTTCATCGAAAATGCGGTCGCCGGGGCCGGCATTCGATGCCGCGACCTGCGGGTCAGCGGTCGAGCTCCATAACCACTAGACCACCGTGGGGAGTGCTCATCTTTCTCTAAGTAAACTTTACTCACTTAGCCGCACGCTTTTATGATACCCTGTGTACTAGAGGGTAAGGGCCCCTCAAGCTGTTCTCGCAGTTTTTACCTGTCCTCCTCGTAAATTTTCCTTGCTGCGGAATAAAATTTCAATTTCATCTAACGGAAATGTCCGTCGGGCTTTTGTCTCTGTTTACATTTTCTCTCTCTCTCTCTTTTATCACGATTCTCCTCTCCCTCTCTTACATCAGAAAGTGTAGAGTAGTGAACGGGCAACGACAGACACTTCTAGCTAAGCGTCGCTTACGCTCCGCACCCCTGAGATGTAGCGGCCCGATCTAGGGGAAGAGATATCGCGTTTCTGACAAGCGCGTCTTGTCGAGGCGCGGCCAGTTTATTTACTTATTTATTTACAATACTGTAAGCCCTTGCGAGCTGTTACAGGGGCGGGAAAAGAAAATATACAATATTAAATACAATATTATGTACAAATCCAGCTCCAAACGACGCTGAAAAACTTCAGTTGACTCACAATCAACAAATACACTGGAATTGAGCTTGTTCCAGTCAATAATTGTACGAGGCAGAAAGGAAAACTTGAACACATCAATTCTCGTGACATAGGGTAAAATGGCTGCGAACCGGACAGCGAAACCTAGTGGACGCACTTTCACGCTCCGCTCAATTGACTTCACAACCGGAGTGCCAGGTGGGTTCTACGTTCCGCTGCTGGCACGATCGTCCTGCGCACTGCAATTCCTTCTACGCGCTTGTGTGTAAATCGCCATAGAATACGCAGGTGTGACCGAAGCGGGTCGCAAGTCCTCAGCTAAAACTGCCTAACCACGGCCACCAAACTCCCAACTTTTTTCGTTTGATGAATGTGCCTACGGTGAAACCGCCGCCTATTTCAAGGTAGCATGCCTGAAGTCGGACTCGAATATTTAACCATCTAGGCTTTTTATCAGACCACCCTGAGTTGACTTATTATGTCCTAATCGGCATGGGAAGCCGGACAGATCGAGTTAGCTTGTCTCAATGATGCTTGCGCAACTCTTTGGCAGAAAAAAAAAATCGATGATATAGCAAGGCGTTAGCCACCGCATTATTGAAAGGCGACTGTTGGTTATCATAAGACATTGCTAAATATTTCTTGCCCACAGTATCCTTCGAATGTTATGATAGACTTTATCGCTCTCCGTCGGACACTCGAGAGGAAACCTCGCCCACTTGCAGAGAAAACTTATGTACAACAGAGCTTTTACTACCGCGACTACTACTACCCCTATGGAAAGTCAGCGAAAACGCGTTGAATTTGCGCAAAGATGTTACGATGCTCTCAACAACAATGTTTCGGGTGGACGGAAGAGTGGACAGAAATGGTGTCCCCACCAAAGAGGTTTAACCTCCTTGGGCCACACATTACACGGAATAGCTATTTCAAGGAAACCAGTAACTTTCAATGTTGTTTTCTTGTAGAAACGTAAGCTCTGAAACCAAAGAAGGAACCACGCCCACCATGGTCATTTGAGAGACCCAATCTAAGAAACAAGGTGGAAAAAGGCTTTACTGGGGACGTAAAAAGTTCAAACTTTGCGAAGGCGAAGCTAATCGAAAACTTGGCTTTACTTCTCAAAAAAGAGTAGGAGCCTGTAATAACGCCATGCGCAAAGAAAAAAGTGCCTGTTGTGTCGTCAAACTGGAGCGATACCGTTTTGCCGCTAAAAAAAACACCACGCTGCCGGCGCGAAGCGTCGACGCGTGAAAAACGATCCGAAGTAAACAACCGCTCGTCCAATCTCACGCGCTAGTGGTCGTCCAAGGAAAAAAAAAAAAAAAACGAAAGCCTCTCTGCTTTCGACGACCGTAAGCCGATACTTCTTCGCGAGCCATGCTATACCGGTAGCGTTACACTACCGCTGCATCATCACGGTCGAGAAGGTTGCGCGGAACGAAAACAACCCGAAAAAAGCGATCATCGTGGAAGAAAAGAACGAGTGAAACTCACCACTTCTAGCAGGACGCACTCATTCCGTCGATGTACGTGAAGAAGAGAGGACTTCTGGGGAGCCAAGTGCGGAAGCCCTCCACGGTTGAGCTCCGGGAACGAACAAAACTAGAGTCCGACTTTTAAGACTTCGATCTCGAGGTGTTACCGAAATGAAACCGGTCACACCGATCGCAAAAAAAAAAAAGAAAGAAAGACGGGCAAGATCTAAGCGCCACGTCGAAGTTCCTTGGAGCACCCGAGCCACCGTCGGAAAAGACGATGCACGAACGACTTGGGAGGCGGCGCCTGGACGTGCGCCGGCTTTTCGGCGCGGCCGGGAGTGGTGGCAGACGGGAGTACGACTGCTGCTACTACAAGACGCCGCGGCGCGCGCGAGCGCGCGTTGAAGCCGCTGCCGCCGCCGGCTGCCCCTGAACGATCCCAGGGGTGCTTTCCCGCCGAGCCCGGTGTGTGCGTCGAGTTGAAGTCTGGCCGCCGGCGCGCTAGGTGACGCCAGGTTCGACAGGGAGAGCGCGGGGGGGGACACCTAGCGGAGGGCGAGGGAGGTGATTGCTCTGGAGAGGAGGAAAGGGCGATACAAGGGGAGGCGAGGGATATTAGGGCGTACGTGCTTTCCGTCGAAGTGGGAGAGGGGTCGGGTGAGTGTCGAT